>CM031586.1:14825825-14937559 GCA_018467065.1 Ephestia elutella | reverse complement strand
AGAGAGAAGGAGGACTTTTAAGACTAAAATTAACTTCGAGGGTTTTTTTTTTTTCTTATTCCTTGAAGATAATAGAAGTTGGTCATATAAAAAATACTATTAAACTGCAAAATAATAACTACACAGGCATAAATTCCCGCTACTGCTTGCGTGATAAATAGGCGTCGTGTGTGAAGCGTTTGTCATTAGTACGTCGCCCATCGGCCATTTTGTTAAGGCATTTCTCAAGGAGCGAACTGGGTGCTGACACAGAAGAGAATAAACTAGAAGGTTAAATCTATCCGTTTATCCTGGTAAAGACGGGCGCCGGCGGCGGATGTCGAGGTCTGTGGTATCCTCACGCACCCTCTCCGCCGCCTCTTTACGGAGCATAACGTTCTCCGCAAAGGCCTGCATTGCTGTCCATGACGCCTCAGGCCAGGGGGATCCTGATTCGAATTTTATTTTTATTTGTTCTTAACCAATTCATTGTGGTTACTTGATCACAAACATAACATGTTTTAATATATTATTTTTTTTTTCTTATATTTTATTTTATTTTATTTTTGATTGTACACAATTTAGTGTATGTATAAAGTTAATGAATAGCCCCTCTGGCATGCTAGGCGACCAAGACTGTTTCATGAGTTTCTTTCGGCATTTCTTCTCAGCAGTGGTCGTTCCGCAATGCTAGTAGTTTGTAGCTTTGAAACATAATATATTATGATTAAATAATTAGTTATCGACGTGAAAAAGAGCCTTCTTTGAAGGCCAAGTTTCAATAAAAAAATTTGACTTTGACTTGACTTTGACTTTGACTCACTGTCGACCATACATTGTACGACAGTCGACAGTGAGAGGTCGTTCCCCACGACCGCGCACAACTCTGCGCGGTCCTCCACCCAGGATCCTGGTAAAGACCCATGGTACAACTAGTCGTACAGAGTAGTTGGATCACTGCCCCGCAATGTTCCTAATACTTCTCAAGAGAACGTTGTCAGTTCATGTTTACATGAGATTGGAACAAAAAAGGAAAATCTTTAAATTCTAAGGTTAATAAAAAGTTCCGCCACCACGCTGTACTGCATTGTCCTAATTTAAATGTTTGAAGTAAATGTTTCTTGTCAATAAGAGTTTGTTTGTAAAGAAAGTAACACCAACAATTTATTTTGCGACCGCGAGAAGACTTGCTTTGCTGGTACCTGATTGTTTTCTTTTACATTTAAATACTTCTTTGTACAAAATTAACACTCTGATGATCGTATACTATGGCAAGGACCCGAAGGACCCGAGAAGGGGAAACTGAAGATGGGCTCCGCCTGGGAAATGGATGTAATTCGCGGCATCCGCGTTATGACAATTCACTTTGTTGTGTTGGAATGGAAATATTATAGTATATGAGCTGTTCTGCGGCGCGCCGCGTGAATACTGATATGGGGACACGCGTATTTTAAAGAGAGTGCCATCAAGGGAGGAAAAATAACGAGCGAACAAATGCGTTTAATACCACACAAGAATCACTTAAAAATGCAAAATCATTAGTCATCAATTTTCGTGCTAATGCTAAAATGAAAATTTTGTTGTTCAATTAAACGTTACAAAATTTTGAACACTATATTATTCCGTGATTTCCCTCAACAAACAAATCCACCAGCATTGGTTCAAATTTTCCTTACAGCTACTTACTGTTATTGAAACATTCATACAGAAATATTTATATCATTCTGAAGAGTGATATTATTGCAACAGAACTCATAATTCACTTTGCAATCTCATCTTGTAAGAGTTTCCAGCTGCATAAAGAAGAGAGGAGCTCAGTAAAAGTGCACGTAGTAACCTAGTTCACATTGGTCGAGGGCGGTAGGGTAGAAATAGATATAATAATGTGCGTGTGCTCTGAAATAATGTAGCTTTTTTTGCTTGACTGACTTTTGTTTTGAAAGATCCTTCTTATTATGTTACAGATAACCCTGGTATCAGATTTTTCTCAAATCACCCAGAGGTATTATTTGTTACGATTTATCAACCCTCATCTAGTGGATGGTTTCCTTTTTGTACGGTAATATTAGATTTTGCTCGTTTTGCCTTTTGGAATATGTTCGGACCCCTTCCGGGATGACGTTGAAAAAAGTCCCAAAAATCCCTAATGGGAGAGTCTGAAAAACCTGGAATTAAATTATAATATTTTGCGGTTTTACTGTTATATCTCGAAAAAGACCCACAATGTCGAAAACATAGTCCTATTAAAAGTTGAGCATTAAATTCTGCATTTTATCCAAGTTTGGTCAAAAAATGGTTTAAAATTCCCGTATTATTTACCAAAATATCTGTTATTTGAGATTAAATTAGATATTAGATAGATAGATCAACCCTTTATTGCACCATTTACTGAAAAGAACATATAAAGTAGTGACAAAAATAAATACATAATTGAACGCAAAAGCGGGCTTATCGAAAATGCAATATATTACCTTTATAATTTCCTTTTGCTTTTTTATTTTCATTCTATTTCCTAAAAAATCAAAATACACTTTTAAAATATTAAATTTAACGTCTATTCTCACTCGCTTAGAAACGAGACCAATGTGAGCATTTTATCTTCCAAGACCTACACAGTAGGTCGGTATATTTTGTTTTGTTTCTTTATGCCTATTGTTGTTCGCCCACCTCGCTTCTTTTGTGCTACGAAGTATTCTCCTTGCTCGACTTACAGAACCTAAACTCTGTTTTATTTTTAAAATTGAGAGGTAAGCTTGCTTCATAAACGCGACAAATAAAGAAAAAAATAAATGTCAGTCGTTAACAAATATTTATTATGGAAGAGTGAAGTTCAAACTTTTTATTAACAATTATATAGCCCAATAACAACAGCAATAGCACAACCCGCGGTAAATCCAGTGTTTCCCAACCCAATCTCTTGGGGGTTAATTATCAAAAAGTAACCTATATTTGAAGTAACAAAATCTCCCAAAATTTCACAGATCTATGGCAATTTAAGCCTTGTCGAACCTAGTGATTACATTTTCTTTGAAGTGTTCAGCCAGCTGTAGGTCCCGGGATCAACTTGACTCGTAACCCCAACTAATATTATATAAATGCGAAAATGGGTTTGTCTATTTGTTTGTTACCTCTTCACGCTTTGTCTAGGTACTGAACCTACACTTATCATCTTGAAATTTCACATATACATAGAAGTAGGCACCTGCTTCCCTGCTAGGGACAAAGACGTGATTCTATGCATGTATGTATATAGGTACCTCTGCTCAGAAGGACATGGGGTACTTTCATCCCGGGAAAAAGCTCTGTTCCCGGGAAATTCTGGGAAATTTACGTGTTCGCCCGCGTGAATAAAGACCATACGGTGGATGGAACAGCAGTGTCTGGTTTTCATGTACATTGCGTATGGGCGAGGGGCGCGCAACATTGCCGTATCGCGTTATAAGTGACTAGCGCCCCGCGCCGGCTTCGTACGGGAGGTACATACGTATAAATTGTAGCCTGTAACTCTGGTACAGATATGGATTTGTGTCCGGGAATAAACGGGAAAAGTATTTACAAACATACATAGAATCACGTCTTTATCCTTTACGGGGTAGACAGAGCCAAGAGTCGTGAGACTCGAAGGCCATGCTTAGCTGATTAGTAGGCTCTCTGATGGAATGGAGATTCAGGTACCTATAATGACAGGTTTAATTCCAGTCCAGTTTAAAGGCCTTTATATAGCCCTATAAGAAAAGTTTTTGCCCGACTTAAACCCATCTATAGATAGGGTTTTTTTTATAGAATAGTAGGCAAACGAGCATGCGGGTTGCCTAATGGTAAGCAATCACCGCAGCATAGACACCAATGACCCTAAGAAGGTCACTGATGCGTTGCCGACTTTTTGAGAAAGCGATAGGCTCTTTTCTTGAAGGCCCCAATGTCGAACCTATTCGGGAACACCGCTGAGGGAAGTTTATTCCATATTTGGTTATGCCAGAAACCGTTTCTTTTCAGCGTAAACCCATCTTTGCTCAGGTACAATGTAGCTATCTATTGTTGAAAGAATTTTGACTATTTTATAAATTTTATTCATTTAAGTTCTTTACAAAAAACATGTAAATGACGGACTTAAAGCCGGAGGCATTTTCTACCGTCAACCAAGAGGTGATGCAGAGAGAAAAGATATCATTTTGGGGTGAGTGCAAATGAGCAAAGGGCACAAAAACACTTAAACACAAAAACACTTAGTCTGAAATCAGTTGTAGTTCCGAAGCTCACCCCAAACTCACAAAAAAACTTTCAAAAACTTCCTCTTTAATATTAGTGTGGTAACCAATAAGTCCCGGTATTGACAATAGTCAACAAAAAATAATTAAGTCTGGTGACACGTGACAAACACATGGTACAAAAAAAACTATATAATTTTTATAATCTCACATTAGTTTTAATAGCAAAGAAATACACCCTAATCATAGATGTATATTTCAATCTTTTCTTCACTATTTACACGAAATCCGTAATATTTGACCAAAATAGGGTCGGGGTCCGTCCAGGACATAAATGGTCCGTATCCATTAGGGTTGTCATATCCTGATACGACTGAAATATCTCCATTCTCGTACCAAATCCAGAACATGAGGTACATATTTTCCCTCATCTCCAAATCGCATGCGACTCTGAACACAAGTTCGTAATTTTTGACAATCAAACATAGCTTTCCTTCATTTTCGCCGATGTGTATCTAAAAACAACAAGTATGTAACTATGTATATATGTATGTGTTAACCTGAAGCAAAAAAAAAAAACACTACGCGAAAAGAAGCGACACTGAGTAAAATAACTAACGGCTATGTGTGGGTGACTGAACGTCGCGTCGCTCATGTCATCATGATCGGTGGACACTATTGTCAGGTACTATATAGAGTTTAGCTATTTGAATTTATTACTCATCAACTCAAGGACCAGCTCAAGGAGTTATTTTTTTTTCTCTATCACGGGTGTGCCTAAAGAGAATGTAACTGATGGTAGTTAAGTCCGAATACAATGACGTCACCCAAATACCTATCTACTTATGATTGGTTAAGTTCATACAGTGACACTTATGCTATCAACGCGTTACTACTTGGAGCTGCTAGTCGTACGTGTACGTTGTGAACACCTAATAGTCCAGTCTGGTGTTATCCTGCTGCTACTGGTGGAGATTATCCAGGACGCAACGCAGCACGCAGTCAAATCGTGGAAGAACCACTTTCTCACCGTAGGCGATGAGTTGCCTCCGTCCATCGCCTGTTCAACCCGTTAGATCTCTGCTGAGCACCGACGACGGTCCCACACCCAAGATCATCCACCAGATCACCCCGAACTCTCTGACTAACTAGGAACACAATCGTTACGTACGAAAGTATTTCGCAGTGCCACCTGAACAGGAATAGGCCCAGCTGAAGCTCAGGAAAGCCTCGGACGTAGACTGTATCACAAATGAGGAGCTATACCATCTCACGCCGCGCGTGATCGTGAGGCATATCCTGACTGTTTGTAATATAATTGCTTGGAACGAAACGCGGGCGTTTCGCATTGCTGCTGCTAGGCGGCCGCGGGGTTCTCACACTGCTCGTGAATGGCGTCGCGGTCGACCGCCATTGTCCTGTGCTATATCGGTTTGATTTTAATACGCGGAGAGGTCCCGCGTCTTTTGATTGTTAATTAGTTTGAGTTATAATTGTGAATTTCCTTTTTGTTAAATAACTATTAAGTTTGTGTTTGTGTAACCCGTCATTGTGACTTTTTCCTGTGAGATGTGAAACGTGGCTGGTCGCTCACATCTACCTGTTGCCGAGTCAACCTTCGGGAAGAAATCTAATTATTTGTTCTGGGGAATTGAGATCTCATGGGTTAGGTAGGGTGATTAGGGATCCCCCCTTTCCGAAGACACTCAAGATTGGATCCGAAGAGCAGGAAGATTAAGTTTGGTAAGTGGACCCTTGAGTTTGTGGGTGATTGTAGTTATCAAGTTAGGTTTAATATACAGGGTTCTGTAGTTCCCGTTATAAACTATGGTGGTAGCAGTCTGCGTATAGTTTAAGTTAGTTAGGGTCTAGTCGGACAAACGTAGTGCCGCGTGGAGATTTTTTCCCGGTACTTATTTTTACCGGTGGGTTTTTTCCCGGCAAAGTTTCGGTACAGAATCTTCCCGCCACTTGGTTTGTCCGGAATCTCTGCGCACATTTTCTGGTAGCAGAGCGTAGTTCTACCCTCTATTTGTTCGTTTGTAAAAAATAATTAATTGTTTGTTTTTTTATTTTGTTTGTGACTTGACGCGATGGCGAAGGTCTCCAATGCTAGGGCGACACTCGCCAACGAATTGAGATGGTTTGTGACGGCCGGAGGACTCCTGTCCCGGAAGGACAGGGAGGGCGCCACACTGCTAAGAGCGGATCACCTCCACTCACGATTGAGTAGCGCGGAAGCGGCCATGGCGGTGCTTACCGAAGCGGAACTTGCCGCGGAGGTCTATACAGGTCACATGGCGGACATGGACCAGATCCTGAATCTCCACGATGATATCGCGGAGGCGGCGGCCGCAATAAGGGCGAGACAGGCTGGCGGACCAGCCCCTCGCACACCTGTTAGACAGGAAGGACCAGCGGTTACTGGTCGGCTCCCCACCCTTCAGCTGTCCCACTTTGGGGGTAGGATGGAGGAGTGGGTAGCTTACAAGAATATGTTTGAGTCCCTGGTCGTAGCACGACAGGATTTGTCGAAGGCCCAGAAGATGGCCTACCTCCTCTCCACTCTGGAGGATGAAGCGCGGTCGCTCATCCAGCACCTCCGGGTGGAGGACGACCAGTACGATACGGCTTGGGAGTTATTGAACTCCCGCTACCAAAACTTACGTTTGTTAGCGGATTCGCACGCCGCACAGTTGATGGCCCTGTCCAAGGTGGCCAACAGGGCACAGTTGCGCCTGCAGTTGCTCACGCCCGTTACAGTGGCCTGTAACGCGCTCCGCACACTGGGGCTGCCGGTGGACCAATGGTCCTTTTTGCTGGTGCACATTGTATTGGGCAAATTACCCAATGACATCCGCTCGCGGTTTGAGCGCGAGAATGCGGAACGGGATAGCACCATCCTACCAACATTCCCTGACTTGGTGAAGTTTTTGGAGTTTGAGGCACGGGCCGCTGAGAATACCATGACGGACTCAGCGCCATCCAGAGCGCCTGAACGTAGGCCCTTGGAACCCTCATGGAGAGGTAAGCCCCAACAGGGACGGCAACCGCCACCGCGTGGAGCTGGTGTGCGGGTTGCACACACGGCAGCAGTCGCGGGGGACGCGGACTGCCTGCAATGTGGCCGGATGGGCCACAGCCTGCTGCAATGCAGGGACTGGCAGAGACTGCCAGTACAAGATCGGCGCCGCATGGCAAGGCGGCATGAACTTTGCTTCTACTGTTTGGGCAGTCACTATGCACGTGACTGTCCCAGGGCCATACCATGCAGTGCATGCCGTGGGCTGCACCACGTGATGCTCTGCATGAACCGGAACGGGGATGGCCCCCGGTTGTTGAGGCAGGGGTCCCCTATGGGCGGGGGCGCTCCTGCGCGAAGCCCTCCACCATCGGACGGAGGACGCGGCTTCGCTCGTCGCACCCCCTCGGGAGGGGGTCGCGTACCTGCGCGGGTCTTGGCGGACCGGGACCACGCGCCCCAAGGTCATGGCCAGTATGTGGCTGGCCAGGCCCCGGATAGGGCCCCCATGGGCGGGGGCCCTAGATCGGACGTGAGAGTGGGGACACCCCTCCACGCGGGTTACCACTACCCACCACATGCAGCCGCAGCGGTTTTCTCCGCCGCTGCACGAGTACCCACGGCTGGAGTACCACCCGCCGTACCATAGGTATGGCCGGGCCGCGGGTTATGCCCCCCCTCAGATGGGGATGTGCACTCGCCCGACATATTATCCGGGTCAGTGGCGCCCCCTGGTTTGGAGAGAGTGGGGAGCCCGTAACTAGCTTGCTCCCTTGCTGGGACAGAGCCGCGGACGGTTCTGCTCCCTACCGCGGTGGTCCGCGTATGGGGTCGTGGGGGAAGCCATGAATTTGAGAGCTCTGTTGGACTCAGGGGCTCAAAGCAGTTTGGTTACCACTCGAGTGGCACACCAGTTAGGTTTAGTCGTGGAAGACTCGCCTGTGCCACTTCTTGGAGTTGGTGGCATACAAGTGAAGTGTCTGACGGGCCAGACACTTGTCACCTTTTCTTCGCTGAAGTCCTCCACAATGAGGATCACGACTTCGGCTATGGTAATGGATACCATTGCGGGTTGGCACCCCTCGACAGACATACCGCCAGGTGTGTTGTCTTTGGTTTCGGGTCTGGATTTGGCCGACCCCTTTGTCTTTCATCCCGGCCCAGTGGACTTGCTCCTGGGCTCGGACGTATTGGGTTGGATTTTGTTGGGTACCCAGAAAGCTCTGGGTTCGTCTTCACTGATGGCAGTGTCTACTATCTTTGGTTTCGCCCTGATGGGCCCTGTGTTTGATAATAGCACCGTGGAGGAGCCACCGGTCGTCGCATCTGCGTCCTTGGCCAAGACCATGCAAAGGTTTTGGGAGGTGGAGGAGCCACCTATGAGTTCCAGGATGGATCCGGAACACGCTGAGTGCGAAGCCCTTTTTCGATCGACCACGGAGAGGTTGCCCTCCGGTCGGTTTGTAACTAGGTTACCTTTTGTTGCCTCTCGTCCTAGCCTAGGGCAAAGTAGGGCGCTTGCGGAGAAACGACTGCTGTACATGGAGCGACGTATGCAGCGTGACCACGTACTTCGCGATAAATATATTGAATTTATGCGCGAGTACGAGGATTTGGGTCACATGTCTCCGGCTCGAGTTGATTGGAGCTCAACTGAGCATTATTTTTTGCCCCACCACGCGGTGGTGAAGGCCTCAACGGGCAAGTTGCGGACTGTCTTTGATGGGTCCGCACCCACTTCGAACGGAGTTTCGTTGAATCTATGTTTGCATTCAGGTCCCAAATTGCATAGGGACATAATTGACATCATCTTGAACTTTAGAAGACATCAAGTGGTTTTTGGCGCGGACATCCGGATGATGTTCCGCCAGACAGTCATACATCCTGAGGACAGGCGATTCCAGTTGATACTCTGGCGTGAGCGCCCTGAGGATCCTGTGACGGTGTATGAACTCAATACAAACACGTATGGTTTGAAATCTAGTCCCTATATCGCCATCAGATCATTGCTTGAATTGGCAGAGCGGGAACGGATCCGCTTTCCCCGTGGGGCTTCCGTGCTGTCACGTGACTTGTATGTCGATGACGTGTGCACCGGAGCCCAAAGTATTGAGGAGGCCCTCCTACTGCGGGATGAATTGATTGAAATATTGAAAATGGGTGGCTACGAGCTACGTAAGTGGTTGTCCAATGAGCCTAGAGTTCTAGAAGGGATCCCGGAGGATCACCAACAGAACCCTCACCTGTTTGAGGATGTAGATGATCCCAACAGGATAGCGGTGCTGGGCATGCAGTACCAGCCGCTAACCGATATTTTTACATTCCAAGTGGACTTGGAAATACCAAAGGTCTGGACTAAGAGAACGGTGTTGTCAGTAATAGCTCGTATGTTTGATCCAAGCGGTTGGATCAGTCCAGTAATATTCTCTGCGAAGTGTCTTCTTCAGAGACTTTGGACTTTGGGCATCTCGTGGGACGAGCCGCTGTTTGGTCCTCCATTGGATGATTGGCTCGAGTTGTTTTCATCGATTAAGGAAGTCAATCGGATTGCCTTGCCTCGTCGAATATTGCCCCCCGGGAAATATCGAGCCAGCCTGCATGGCTTTTGTGACGCGTCGGAGCGAGGCTACGCCGCGTCAGTCTATATGCTGACAGTTGACGCCGATGGCCGGGTCAATGTCTCGCTTTTGTTAGGGAAGAGCAAGGTCGCCCCCATCAGGACTAGGCTGACTATTCCCAAGCTTGAGTTGAGTGGAGCTCACCTTCTCTCTAAATTGTTGCATCACGTTGCCAGTGAGCTGGCGGCCACGGTCGAGATACGAGACATCTTCGCCTGGTCGGATAGCCAGGTCGCGCTTGCATGGTTGCGCGCGGCCCCACATACCTTGGAGGTTTTTGTTGGAAACAGGGTTTCCCAAATTCAAAATATTGGAATTGATATAACATGGAGACATGTGCCGGGAGAGCTTAACCCAGCGGACTGTGCTTCCCGAGGTTGTACGGCACCAGAATTGGTGTCACACCCGCTCTGGTGGGGTCCAGAGTGGCTGATGGGATCAGAAACATCTTGGCCTGTCTGTCAGACAGATGTTACTTCTTTGAGTTTGACTGGGCTTCGTGTACATGCTGTAGTCGCTGAGACGACGTCGGAGCCGGATTGGCTACTTGCTCGGTATAGCAGTTTGGATAAGCTTCTGGGTGTTACCAGTTGGATTAAGCGTTTCATACATAATTGTAGAAACCCACAGGCAAAGCGGTTGGAGCCGATTGCAGGTGCAGAAGAGCGCCGGAGCGCATTGTTGCATTGGGTCCGTGTCGTGCAGACCGGACGGTTTGAGTCAGAGCTTCATATTTTGCGCGACGCACGCGCTAAGTTGAAGGGCGCGGTCGCTCGTTTGAACCCGTACATCGACTCGGATGGGCTTCTTCGGGTTGGAGGCAGGCTCCGGAAGGCGGATCTTCCATATGAGACTCGCCATCCTCTGTTGTTGCCCAAGGGCGGACCCTTGGTGCAGCTTTTGGTGTCTGATCGACACATTCGTAACGCCCATGCTGGGTGCAATGCTTTGTTGGCTATTTTGCAACGCGAGTTTTGGATTTTGTCTGCCCGAAGAGCAATCCGTAGTGTCCTGTTTCGATGTATTGCATGTTATAGGTTGAAGGCATCCACGATGCAACCACAGATGGGTGATTTGCCCGCTGATCGAATCCGACCTTCGAGGCCGTTTGACGGCGTTGGAACCGATTTTGCCGGTCCCTTTTCGATCAAGGCTTCTCCCTTTCGTAATGCCCGTATTGTGAAGGGCTATTTGTGTGTATTTGTTTGTTTGGCCACCAAGGCTGTCCATTTGGAGGTGGTATCGGCTCTGACTACGGAGGCCTTCGTCGCCGCGTTGGATCGCTTTGTTTCGCGTCGAGGTCTACCTTCCCTTATTAGGTCTGATAATGGCACAAACTATAAAGGAACTGTAAATTATCTTAAGGATGTTTCTGTGTTTATTGATAAAAATTGTACTAGTTTAAGTCAAATTGCTGCCCAAAGGGGAATAACCTGGAAGTTTAGTCCCCCAAGTTGCCCCCATTGGGGAGGGATTTTTGAAGCGGCTGTGAAATCCGCAAAGACCCACCTCCGCCGCATTATCGGAGAAACGGCTCTAACCTTTGAAGAGCTGGCCACAGTGTTTTGTAAAGTTGAGGCGGTCCTCAACTCTCGTCCTCTCTGTCCGCTATCTCCAGATCCAAATGACTTGGAAGCTCTCACCCCTGGTCATTTTTTGGTGGGAGGGCCTTTGAATGCCCTGCCCGAATACCCGTGGAAGGACGAACGCGTATATCGGTTGTCGCGTTTTCAAATGTTGCAGCAAATGAGCCAGGACTTTTGGCGTCGCTGGTCGCTTGAATATTTGCATTTGCTGCAGCAAAGAGTGAAGTGGACAGACAGGACTGAGCCTCCCAGGGAGGGTGATTTAGTATTGTTAAAAGAGGCAAATTTGCCCTCATTGCTTTGGCGACGAGCTCGCATATTACGTTTGATTCTTGGCGGAGATGGCACTCCGCGTGTGGCTGAGGTGTTGGTCGACGGTTCGATTTTAAGGAGAGGTGTGACCTCTCTCGCCCGCCTTCCCGTAGAGTAAGCTAGCGGTCTGCTTCTCAGACCGGGACGGGGGATGTTTGTAATATAATTGCTTGGAACGAAACGCGGGCGTTTCGCATTGCTGCCGCTAGGCGGCCGCGGGGTTCTCACACTGCTCGTGAATGGCGTCGCGGTCGACCGCCATTGTCCTGTGCTATATCGGTTTGATTTTAATACGCGGAGAGGTCCCGCGTCTTTTGATTGTTAATTAGTTTGAGTTATAATTGTGAATTTCCTTTTTGTTAAATAACTATTAAGTTTGTGTTTGTGTAACCCGTTATTGTGACTTTTTCCTGTGAGATGTGAAACGTGGCTGGTCGCTCACATCTACCTGTTGCCGAGTCAACCTTCGGGAAGAAATCTAATTATTTGTTCTGGGGAATTGAGATCTCATGGGTTAGGTAGGGTGATTAGGGATCCCCCCTTTCCGAAGACACTCAAGATTGGATCCGAAGAGCAGGAAGATTAAGTTTGGTAAGTGGACCCTTGAGTTTGTGGGTGATTGTAGTTATCAAGTTAGGTTTAATATACAGGGTTCTGTAGTTCCCGTTATAAACTATGGTGGTAGCAGTCTGCGTATAGTTTAAGTTAGTTAGGGTCTAGTCGGACAAACCCTTCCGGTGCAGAAGGTCCATAGTATCATAACGTCTATAGTATAATTTCGTCCACTGTATCATAACGTCCATAGTATCATTCCGTCCACTGTATCATAAAGTCTATAGTATCATTTCGTCCATAGTATCATAACGTCTGGTTTTTCTTAAAGTTTAGTAAAAACTTTTTACACACTTTACTGGCCATTTCGGTTCTGTCTGATTTTTTGTTCTAAAATATGTAGAAAAATAGTGAAAGGCCATGAAAAAGATTATTATGCTGACGGCACATTTAAATGTGTTCCAAAACCTTTTTACCAATTATATAGTTTGCATATAGATATGAAATCAACAGTTTTGTCAGTCAATGTGCACCCTGTTATTTACGGATTATTGCCAAACAAAACTGAGGCAACATATACCCGTTTCTTTCAATTAATTAAAGAAAAACTGGGAGTCAAAATTTCAAAATTTAAATCAGACTACGAGCGAGCCCAGATTAAGGCAGTAAAAAGCGTTTTTCCAAATGTTGCTGTATCTGGTTGCTTTCACCATTATTCTGATGCAATATGGAAAAAAAGCAAGGATATTGGGCTTGATCGCACAAGAAATGGAAGGAATATAACCAGATGGTGCTCATATTTACCACTGTTACCAGTACAACACATACCAGAGGCGTGGTCGGAAATACTAGAAGAGGCTCCGAATTCCGTCGAGATGGAACAATTTAAAATATATTTTGAGCGACAATGGTATTGTAATATACAACTTATTAGTTGTGTTGCTGACGCACATCGCACAACTAATTGTCTGGAGGGGTGGCACAGGCGAATTAATAGCCGAATACCGCGTTCTCCGAATATCTTCCTCTTTATAAAATGTTTAACGAAAGAAGCAAAACACTACGATTACAAATTTAAAAAACTTTTGTTTTGTGCTTTGCGAAAAAATAGGCGAAATAAAGATATTTGCTTTGATAAAAAATATAAAGAATTGTTAATAGAATTAGACCAGGGCTCTATGACCTTGATAACATTTCTGAAAAAAATAGTGTACATAAGACTTAATATGTAATAATTTTGTAATTATTACGAGTTAGAAGAAATGTAAGCAATTTTTTTTATTAGAATATAAACTAATGTAGGTACCTACCTAATAAATTGTTTTAACATGGTATTATTAAAATTGTATTATTTTTCAAGCACACTTAACCTTTTTTCACTTACGAACCAACTTAACTTTTCAAAGGCTACATGCATGCCAAATTTCATCCAAATCTATTTAGCGGTTTTCGTGTCATTGAGTAACAAATATCCAAACACCCACACTTTCACAGTAATAATACTAGTCGTTCGCTGCGAACGTAGACCTCGCGACTATTAAAATACAATATTTATTTTCACAAAAAATTAAATATCTCAAAAACGGCTGGACCGATTTTGATGCCCAACGAACTTGAAAATTCTATTAACCATCCCTACATATATTCCAACTTTCATCAAAATCGGAACAACGGTTCGAGAGTTATCGCGGAACAAACATACATACATACATACATACAAACAATGTGTTTTTCGCTCCAACTTGAATTATAGCCCTCGCTAGGATGTATAGACGAATTAATGCTATGGACGAATTGATACTGTGGACTATTTGATGAACTAGACGAAATAATACTAGTCGTTATGATACCGTGGACGAAATTATACTGTAGACGTTGTGATACTATGGACCTTTTGCACCGGAACGGGACAAACGTGGTGCCGCGTGGAGATTTTTTCCCGGTACTTATTTTTACCGGTGGGTTTTTTCCCGGCAAAGTTTCGGTACAGAATCTTCCCGCCACTTGGTTTGTCCGGAATCTCTGCGCACACTGACCATATGGAAGAACGCCAAGAGTCACTGTCCTACCGCCTACCCAAGCTGGACAAGGACCTTATAAAACCAAGACGAATTTGGATAATTGAATTCTTAAAATTTAACTTACCACGTAATACGGGTAATCCATATGCTCCTCCTCGGAAAGTACAATAAACAACTCCTTGTATGTCTCTTCCTTGATCCGCAAACTGAACTTTAAAGGTTCTTCTCGAACAGGATAGAAGTCATAATAATCCTTGGCGATTATTTTTTCTGTAAATCGATTAATACGGATTCCTTTCCATTAGTTATTCTTACTATGTGATCTTAAGGGAAACTGGAAAAGCATCAGAGCAAGGACCCAGCTTCAGCTTAACAAACATGTGAAAAGGGGAACAGAGCTGCCCACAGAAGGCGGAAACTAAACTTACGACAGTAGGTACTTGACAAAAGCCAATATGTTCGTACGGATTCCTTTTATCTGGCAAAACTTTGATGCTCAAAAAACGCTTTATTTGGAACCAGCTTTTGCCCGCGGCTTCGCGCATGATTTTCCTACGGAAACAGTGTTTTTCCCGGGATGAAAGGTTCCCTATATCTTCTTAGTACTTCTAACTTTACAGATAAACAAACGAACAAATAAATAAATAAACATTCGCATTTATAATATTAGTTAGGATAGGATACACTTGGTTTAATAGTCTTAAGTTGAAAATTCTTAAGGCCAAATGCTTAAATGTGACCGGCTAAACCTGCTAGTGTCCTAAATTCCTGCTAGTGTTGGCGGAGTGAGTGATCCGAGTGAGATCGCACAGCTTTTTAAAAGTCATTTTTCTGTCGAGTCACGTATTACTGGCGAGCCGCAGGAGATTATTAATGCTGAGCCCAAAAATGTTAACCTGGGTATTAGATTCACGGCCAAAAATGTCGCTGATACTATTAAATCGATGTCTCGCGGAAAATCCCCAGGACACGATGGTCTCAGCATTGAGCATCTCCAGCATGCGGGTCCTCACCTGCCGCGAGTGCTAGCTATGTTATATACCCTTTGCATAGGGCACTCATACCTGCCGGAGGAGCTAATGAGAACGGTTGTCATCCCTATAGTGAAGAACAAAACGGGGGACTTATCCGACAAAAGTAACTATAGACCTATCTCATTGGCGACTGTGGTAGCAAAGGTGTATGACAGCATGTTAAACACACATTTAAACAACTATTTCGTACCACACGATAATCAGTTCGGTTTTCGAGCTGGCCTCTTCAGAAAGTGCGATTGTGTGTTTGAAACATGCTGTCAAGTATTACACTGATCGCAATACGCCAGTCTACGCCTGTTTCCTTGACATGTCGAAGGCGTTTGATTCGGTTTCCTATAAAATCCTATGGAACAAATTAGAAAAGTTGCAAGTTCCTGCTGAACTCATCAATATTCTACGATATTGGTATGGAAACCAAATCAACAACGTGAGATGGGCTGGAACGCTGTCGGATTCGTACAGGTAGAATTGTGGCGTAAGACAGGGGGGGTTGAGTTCTCCGACACTTTTCAACCTGTACGTTAATGATCTTATCGTTGAGCTCAGCAAGTGCCATGTCGGATGCCATATTGACAGAGTCTGCTTTATTAATATTAGCTATGCAGATGACATGGTGCTGCTGAGTGCCTCGATAGGAGGCCTTAGGGAACTTATGTCCATGTGTGAACAATATGTAAATGAGCACGGGTTAAAATATAACGCAAATAAAAGCGAGCTCTTGGTTTTTAAAGCTGGGACTAAATGTCCGACTCACGTGCCTACAGTGCGGTTAGATGGGTTGCCCTTAAAGCGGGTGCAGCAATTTAAATATTTAGGCCACATAGTGACTGAAAATATGAAGGATGATAAAGATATCGAGCGCGAACGGAGGGCTTTGTCGGTTAGAGCGAATATGATTGCCCGCAGGTTTGCTCGATGCTCTAAAGAGGTTAAGTTAACGTTGTTTAGAGCCTACTGTACCTCGTTTTATACCAGCAGCCTGTGGATTCGGTACACGCAAAAGACCTACAAAGCTCTCCGTGTTCAATATAACAACGCTTTCAGGATATTGTTGCGACTGTCCCGATTCTGCAGCGCATCTGGTATGTTCAGTGAAGCCAGAGTTGACTGCTTCGATGCAACAATGCGCAAGAGAGTAGCATCCATTGCTCGCAGATTGCGGGCCAGTCGCAACAGCCTCCTGGCAGTCATTGCAGAAAGGACGGACGGCCCGTTCTTGAGACATTGGATGCAGGTACATGCTCCCGTGCCTCGGGAACGAGTACGACAATATTAATGTTATATGTAATTTAATTTAGTGAATGTAATTCTTTAATTTAATATTATATGAATTGATTTATTTATGTTGATAATAATAGCGACGAACTTATTTATAATATTGTATTTAATAATGTATATGGATCTTGGTCTGACAATAAATGATATTATTATTATTATAATCGCATAATGTCAGATGGCAGATATGATTTTGATATAATTACTTGGACATTATTAAATTTTCGCATAAGTAATTTCGTTTAGCACAACATTTAATTACTAGTCAAATGTTTATCAACTTACTTATGTAGTGGGGATTATCTCTTATATCGGTTACTTCTGGTTTATCAGTTTCTTTGGTTGGCAAAAAAGGATTTATTTTGTACATCGCTTCTGAAATAATAAGGTAATCGAACTTAGTTATGTAGCCCTGTAATTTGGTTGAGCTTGACAAATTCGCGTGCGCCTCGCCTACTTCAAATAGTGCGTATTTTAGCAGACAATTTGTTTTTAAATCGGTCATAGCAATCGCAGATAACCTGTTTTTCAATTAAAACTTTACTTACGAATTGTACGATTTTATTTCTAGTCAAATTTTTATTAACTTACTTTTGTAACGGAGATTATCTCTTATATTGGTTACTTCTGGTTCATCAGTTTGTTTGGTTAGCAAAGGATTTATTTTGTACATCGCTTCTGTAACAATAAGGTTAGGTAAACTTGACTTAAGAATTCTATGATTTTATTTCTAGAATCTACCTGCTTCTAAACCAGTAAATTTTTTATCAACTTACTTTTGTAGTGGAGATTATCACCAATATCGGTTTCCTCTGGTTCATCAGTTTGTTTGGTTACCAAAGAAGGATTTATACTGTACATTGCATCTGTAATAATAAGGTTATGTAAGCTCGCCTTGCGAATTCTATGATTTCTAGAATATACCAGCTTCTAAACCAGTCAATTTTTTATCAACTTACTGTTGTAGTGGAGATTATCACCAATATCGGTTTCCTCTGGTTCATCAGTTTGTTTTGTTGGCAATGAAGGATTTATTTTGTACATCGCTTCTGTAATATTAAGGTAATCGTACTAAGTTATGTAGCCCAGTAGTATGGTCCCCTCCGAACGGGTTCTGATCTAGTAGTGTTGCTGGGGTGATTCAAAACCTGCGGTTTGCGTCCTCGACCGCAGAGAAGCCAATAGGAACTCATGGCCCGGGCTTCCCCTGGCCATGGGTTTCCTGTTGGCTCTACTTGTCCCTACTCTCACAGCCGTGGTAGGGGCGGCAGGGAAAGAGAAGTGCCAGTATTGTGGTGCGCCAATCGAACGTGGCCATGGCGGTGGTGGGCACGGATTCAGTGGGGCCGCAGAAGAAGAGGTGTTTCAGTATTGCGGTGCGCCGTTGTCCTCTGCGGGCAATGTGTGGTGGGCCTGTCTCGGCCGCAGTGGATTAGGTTGGATTAGGTTTTACTTTTACTTATTAGGATTAGGTGGATTAGGTTTTACTTATTAAATAACAATTAGGCCATGGAGGTCGTAACCTCTCCTACCAACAACATCTCATCAACCCCAATAGGTATATTAACTTACTTCTGTATTCATTTAATTCATTTCGTGACATTGACTTTCTTGATATTTTAATTACGCCACCTGTAATAAAAATATGTCGTATCAATAGGTCTCAGTCGACTGTCGCACGTGTAAGAGGTGATATGTTAACAATGCAAATGGCAAACTTTATTATAGAGCAACGCACAGGGGGACTTAAAAATACCACTTTGACAAATCACAATGATCCGTTTTCCGTTTCTTAAATTAAAATGAACCACCAATTATAATACGTACCACTTTAGCAACTTTGAATATTTAATTAGCAACAACTTTTATTTTGTAGTTTATTTAATTTTTGTTTGTTCTTTCAATTATATAAAAATTATCAATGCAACTGCATGGAATTAATAAAGTTCATACTAGCTTTTGCCCACGGCTTCGCCCGCGTGTATTTCCCATGTCATTCTGTACTGAGAATGACAGAGTACCTTTCATCCCGTATGTGTATGAGAAATTTCAAAAAGATTGGTTCGGGAGATAAAACGTGAAGAAGTAACAAACAAATAAATAAATAAACAAACAAACATTCGCATTTATCATATTAGGATATTACCAATAGCAATAGATGCTGATACTTACTGGAAAATTTCCAATGGCACGACTCAACTGAGCTTACTGTGAGTTTGGTGCAATCGGTAGGCGTATTAAAAACGTAGGTAGCCAATGTTTTTTGATATTGCACAACAGTTATATGACTTTTATTGACTGTCAGGTAAAAAGAATCCATAAATGACTGGAATTTGTTTGACTTTATATCAATAGTATTAACCAGAGTCCAGAATGGTTGTCCAGTTGCTTTGTTCTGATTTTCTTCATAAACTAAAATTTTTTCTGTAAATATTTGAAACTGAAAAAAAAATTTTACGATTACATTTTTGCGAAAGTAACTTTCTGTGACAAGATCCCGATATTGCGCTCATTTTCGTGTTTAATGTACCGGGTTATTATAGAGAAGCCAAATATCTCGATGAGAGAAGCAAATATCCCGCTAGTACCACCAGTTGTACTGTTCGGTGGTACTCAATCCGCACTTCAGACAAAGAAAAAATACACTAACGCGAAAAGAAGCGACACATGTGTGCCGTAAAATAGCTTTTGGCTTTGTGTGAGTGACTGGATGTGCGCGGGGGCGTTGAAAGGCGCGCGGGACGGGGAACCAACCTCCACCAGATGTTTATATTATTATGTCTTTTCTCAGGGCTGCTAGAAATGACGCGGTCTATCACTCATGTCAATCATGTCATGACCGATGGGCGCTATTGTCAAATACTATAGAGTTTAGAGTTAAGCCAAAATTTAGCTATTGTGTATTACTTATCAACCCTAGTGTTGAAAATCCGGCTCAAGGAGTATTTTTTTTCCTCTATGGTCGAACTCTCACGTACAGGGAGTGTCACGGGTGTGCTTCAAATGCACCGTACACCACCGGCCATACCCATGGTGGTACGGTGAATGGGACTATACCACTTTTGCTCCAAATAAAGTAGAAGGAGTGGTAGTAGTAGTAGTTGCATTGAAAGGTACTCACTTGACGGAGCCAATCAACACATTCGAATTTAAGATTTAAATATTCGTCTGGTTCATCCTCCATTGTTGATGATGCGATATCTATATTCACCACATCTTTAGTTATGGAGAAAGAATGTTCGCCAAGATTCTGTTGATCACCGGCTGAAACGCAAACATCAAAGTTTCAATTTGTGAACGGTGTACAAAGCAAAAAATTACAGAAATGCGAATCGATGTACAAGAATCCTCTTCTCTTCTCTTATTCAGAATAAAAACCAGCTTTTTAGGATTTCCAGCTGGTATTTGACAAATTATGGCAAAGCACAAGGGTCTGCTCTACAAAATTAAAAAATCACTTGCACAGATACGCATTACTAAACCTTACCATTTTGATCGCATATTCGCTCAAAAATTTACCCATATTCTTGACTACTTTCACCAGAAAATTTTATGTTTTTGAATTAACACTTGTCTGTCTTTTCGCAAAAACTACTAAATGGATTTTTATGCGGTTTTCACCAATGGACGGGGTGGGTCCACAAGAAGGTTTTGGTGTAAATTTAACGTGACCGAAGCCGTGGGCAAACGCTAATTTCTATTAAAATAGATAGATACAACAAAGACAGTTCTGTCCGTTCATAGTTCGCTTTTTCACCACGTCGTATTCAGCGTCGTGAGCTACGGTTGTTTTAGTATCCCCCACCGTCGTCTTTGTACACAGCGCACTGGATTAAAAAACTAGACTACATTAGGATCTAGTCTCAAGTAATAGAGATATAGCTACTGGGCATAAGCCTCCCTTTGGTATACCCAACGGTTGACAGAGGATACTGATGATCAATTAAATGATATAATTATATCAATCTTACTATTGACGAAGAAGACAGGCGCTGCGGTGGTGGTAGACGTTGAGGTGGTCGTAGTGGTGGTAGACGTGGTGGATGTTGTAGTGGTGGTGGTCGTAGTGGTGGTAGACGTGGTGGTGGTTGTAGTGGTGATGGTGGACGTAGTGGTGGTGCTCGTAGTGGTGGTCAATGTAGTGGTTGTGATTAAAGTGGTCTTTTTAGTTGTAATTTCCAGTGGTGCGAGATTTCCACCACGACCCTGAAAATAATTTAATTAATGATGAACCCATCGTTACCGGGAGTTAAGCCCCAACTGGTCACTTGAACCATTAATTTTGCTTCACCAGTACATTTGCAACAAAATGTCAAATAACAATATAGTGTTAATACAGACATTTTGTTTTATTAGTCAAAGAGACCGCCCGTAAAACGTATGTAGCATTTCCGCGCCCTATTGCGAGATTGCGAGGTACGATTCCCAATCAATGAATCAATCATTTCAATCCAATGACCAACATGTTGGCCGTAAACTCCGTAGTACCTACTTACTACATCGGCGCAGCGACCCGAAGTGGATCTTGGCCTCCGACACGTGATCACGTCATTTTTTGCGGTCTTGCACCTCTCGCCAGTTGTCAGCTCTGAGGCTCCGTAGGTCTGTCAGAACCTCATCACTCCAGCGGTAACTAGGGCACCCGACTGGTTGACGGCCCCTCGGTCGACCCACGTATCGATGGCTTAGAGTGAAAACCTCGGATGTTTCTTTTAAAAACTATAAGGTATCCGAGGTTTTCACTCTAAGCCATCGTTATGCTCTTTAGACGACACGATCCTCTCCCATTCCCTCCACATATCCGAGCCAACAGTCATAATGCCGTAATACAAAATTAAATAGTTACATTTAGCTGACTGTACGTACCCACTTGTGGTCTATCCACGCTAATGTCTCGCTTCTGAATTCAGGTTCTTGCACCGGATGGATTTGCGATGTATAAATAGTCACCCACCTTAAAAAATAACAAGTACATTACTTCCATATATGGCATATTCGAGGGTGAATCAAAAAGTTTTTTGAAACATTATATAGTTTTGAGTCTCTGTATTCCTCAGTCAGTATCGAATCTGGTGTATTCCTCAGTCAGTCAGATGTACCTACCTTATAAAGTTAATATTCATACAGTCCGCTCTCGTCAAGTTTCAGACGTACGAACTTAAAGTCTGCGGTTTTAAAGATCGCGAACTTACTTGGCTCGACGTCGGCGATACACGCGCCAACTTACTCATACCGTATCGCGATGTCGTCCACTGAAGAAGCTTTGTGTTATTTATTTCTAATAAATTATTGTATGCTTGAAGCTTCAAATTTTTGTCTTTGTAGTCGTTGCTTCTAATTTTCCAAAGACAAGGGTTATTTCGGAAAGCTTCTATAAATTCGGTTAGCAGTTCATGTGAATAAGTTCGAAAATCACACATTTTGAGAAATTTCTGAATCAAAATTAACAAAAATTGCAATTTAAACAAGCGTGCGCGTCCACAGACTGGCGAAACAAAATGGCGGCTCGCGGCTCGCAGTGCTGCCACACGTACGAGCCAAGACGAGCTACGAGTAAGATTTCAAACCGGTTGGATCGCCGACGAACTTACTCGGCGGTTTTAAAGTACGCGTACTTGCGGTGACACACGAGCGAAAAAGGTCGTCGAGCCATAAGTACGCGTACTTGCTCGCCCGTCTATCACCCACTTTAGGGAGTGTAGGAAAGCATTAGGAGAGAATTTTCCGAAATTCTCATGGGAATGAAGTCCCAGGCCCATGCTAGTGTTGCATAAAATTACAATGCATTATGTTGAGGAGACTGAGAAAAATCTTCATACTCACACAACCCACATACATAGTGCAGCTTGTAAAATCCATATCCGATAAACGCTACAACAAAAAAAAAAGTGATTTAAGAAAAATATTTTTTGAACTGGCAACGCTCGCTGGTTTCAACCATTGACCTGAGTCTACATTCAGCATCGAAATACAATAATAAATTGTGGTAGGTGGTAGGTAATATAATTTTATCTCCTAGACGAAATGTGTGATAAACAAACCCAGGCGAAGCGTAGGCTAAAAGCTTGTAATGATATAACAAATGTGACAAAAACAGTAGGATAATCATAGTACGATAATATCTCGATGAGGATAATATTTTTTACAAGTAGGTACTTACTCTCGATCCCGACCTCTCGGTACAAAAAATGATGCTACCAACGCTATGGCAACGAATGTGTAGCTCAGGACCCACACGAATGTATATGGGTTGTATGCCGGCCCAGGTATGGCAGCAACGGTACTCATAATAAATCTTGCTCGTTGTTAAATAATAGAAACTTACAATAACGAAACAGAAATAAAAACGCTCTTTCATGGCTCTGATGAAGAAAAGAACCCTGAGAAAAAATCATGGAAAAGAACGCAATTAAAACAAATGAATTGTTTCTTTTTCCTTTTTCAAGCATTTTTTTAAATACTTTTTTTTCATTGAAAGAGTACCTATTCAAGTGAAAAATATATTTCTGTGATTTGATCACAGACTTATAATGATAATAAAAAAAGGCTCCACTGTTATAAAAACCACAGACATATTTAAAAAAAAATTTTACTTCTGTGATAAAAACTGATAAGTTTTCAGACCGTTTTTTGTATTTCTCTAAATATACAAAAATTGTAAGAACGGTTGCTATTTCTACTTGTTTATTTATATTACTTACGTTATTTTATAAATTAGTCACAGTTGTTGTATGGATTCAATAATGACAATATTATAAATATGTATGAATTAAACTTTGAAGTCTACGCATTCTACGGATACATTAAGTGCTACGGATGCTACGAGTGCTACGGATGCTACGAGCGCTACGACAGCTCGAGTGCCTGCTACGAAGCTCGTAGCTCGTATCGTAAATCGGCACTTGCAGGAAATTTTATTTATTTCAAATGCAAGAAAGACTTGATAATTCTGTGTAAATCATTTATGAATCTATTTCGATTAATAAACAATATTTTTGGATTTATTTTGAGCCAAAAACCAAAAAAATAAATTTATTCTCAAAAAAGTTAAAAAGGATTTCGCTCTATCGGAAATACGGTATTACATACAAACAGAAAATAGGGCGTCATTGACAGTCCTATTATTTAAAACGCAAAGTACACTTTGTTTTTCTCCACAATTTTAATATACTCGTATTCAAACACAAGACAGATCCGCCAATCAATTTAATGAAACAGCTCTGTAGTATTTAGCTCCCGGTCTAAACTACTGATGAAGCGAATGATAACAGAAGCCTGTTTGTTTAGGATGGCCCCGACTAATGACGTCATAAGTCATTACACCTGTCTGTCTCAGCCTAAAGACGTCCACTGCTGGACAAAGGCCTCCCCCAAGGATTTTATCCACGGGGGTTTTGCTACACACCTACTAGTTAATTAAGTCTAAAATATTTATATGTTCTATGGAACCTTTGAATTTCTCTCTTTTTACATGACTCAAAAAAGGAGTGTAAAATTTTCAGATATTTACCACTACAATTAGTACCTATATGCGAAAATTTCGATGTGCGCTGTGTTGAGGATGTATGGATGTTTGTTACTCAATTAAGCAAAAACTAAGGGGCGTAATTTCGATGAAATTTGCCACTCGGTTAGTAGAACAAAACCTTTTAATTTTTTTAATAATTTTACCCCGTTTACTTTTCCATACAAATATATAATATACAAACACATAATATATACTTTGGGCCTAACTCAACTGTGTGATTTGTCCGTATATCGGTATCCTAACTAATATTATAAATGCGAAAGTGAGTTTGTTTGTTTGTTGGTTTGTTTGTTTGTTACCTCTTCACGCTTTATCTACTGAACCAATCTTCCTGAAATTTCGCATACACATAGCTGGAAGTACGGAGAAGGACATAGGGTACCTTTCATCCCGGGAAAAAGCATTGTTCCCGTGGGAAATTCGCGCGAGCGAAGCCGCGGGCGAAAGCTAGTATATTTATATATACCTATCTGCGTGAAATCTATTTTCTTTTAATACCTTTTTAATATATTGATATTACAAAAACTATGAAACAAGAATAAACCAACATGAATCACAGTAAAACAAACAGCCAAATTTGTCCAAATTAAACTCAATAAAACCCGCAAATGCGGCAAACTCATGGCATGCAGTAACTGCAGGTTCCATTTTGGCAACACCCTGTATAACGCAGATTGCGATTCTTGGCAGCACCCTGTGTAACGCGGCGGAAACGTGTCGCATCCATCTCTTATATTGCACCACGTTGCTGTTGCACCTATCACTGCAGTAGTGCAAGATTTATTTAATTTTTAATACTAATATTTTACATGCAAATGTTTGGATATGACGATGTTTGTTACTCAGCAGATTTTCATGAAATTTTGTACACAGGTAGATAAATACCGAGGACAGAATATAGGGTACTTTTTATCCCGTTAGTTAAGTAGGTATATTAAACTTTTCTATCCAAGGACCATCTCTGTTAGGTACCCTTTGAGTATTAATATTAATTCTCGCTTTTGAACTTTTACAAAAAAATGTATTTCAAGTAGCTTTTGCCCGCGGCTTCGCCTGCGTTAATCCTTTCTTAGTGGATGCCTACGTTATAACATCTTCCTGCATGCCAAATTTCAGCCCGATACGTCCAGTGGTTTGGGCTGTGCGTTGATAGATCACTATGTCAGTCAGTCAGTCACCTCTGAATTATATATATATAAAAAATAAAAAATCAATTCGAATTATCTTCAACATATTATATATATATATATATATATATATATATATATATATATATATGTATATATATATATATATATATATATATATATATATATATATATGTATATATAGATAGCTTAAATATGGAACTGAATAATATGTTGAAGATAATTCGAATTGATTTTTTACACACAAAACAACTGTTATCCAAAATACACCAATAGTAGTGGGAAAAATTACAACATAAAGGCGATCAAAATGACATTGCAATCTTTTGAACGCAATCTCGCACAACTGAATCTATTATGGGTCTAAAATGGGCCCTTGCATGGTCCAGTAGCCTTGGATTGCCGGACCGTATCAGGGGTTCCTTGGGGCTCTTTGGGGCTTCACAAAATTCAATTTAAAAAGCCGAAAATGGCAAAAGATGCAAACAAAGTGGAGGGCACTTTTCAACCGACTTCCCAAAAAAGGAGGAGGTTATATGTTTCGATGTATGTATGTTTTTTTTTTATGTATGTTCGCCGATTTCTCCGCCAATTGTGGACTGATTTCCAAAATTGTTGTTTTATTCGTAATGGTGTATTCCCAAGTTGGTCCCATTTTAACCACGTCAGAATCTGTTCGGTAATTTTAAAGATACCTAACAAAATATAAAAATACCAATCGCTAGAGGGCGCCACCAAGCTCGCACAAGTATTGAAAAGCTCCTGTGTTAATTAATCCATAATAAATAGTAAAACCAAATAAGTGAAGTGAAAAGCTATTATAAGAGTTGCGAGTATTGTTTATTTCTGTGGACAATATCTTATTTTGCTGGAAAATACAATATTAAAAACATTTAACTGTGAACTTAAAACTAGTGCAGTGACTGTGTATTTGTGTACAAATGTGAAGCATAAACTTTGGACTGAAATTTGTGTGGACTGTGATTTCGGATGATTCTCAAGTCTTTCATGTGGCTTAGTTTGAACTAATTTCTAATTATCAGCAGAATTTAATATCAACAAATTCATCAAAAATTGCTTCATCATTCTTTCTTTAAAAGCACGTTAAGTAGCGCCATCTCTGAGCTTTTATGGGAACTAATCTTGTCGCCTGCTAGCAGCTGTCATATTTATCGAGCACACAATTGCGATCCTATTTGATGCTGATTACGATACTTGTGCTTTCCGGTAGATGTCGCTAGGTGTATATAAACATACATCCAACACTCATAAAAATGATTAACTGCAACAGCTGTTTATGTGTGATTTCCAATGAATATTTTCTTCGATGCGTGGAATGTTCTGGTAGCTTTCATCATCAATGTCTCAATTTAAGGGATGATCAATTTTTAGCTTTACCATCCTCATACATACAATCTTGGACATGTCCTTCCTGTAGCAATGTATCGAATCGGCGGCGGAAAAATAATACTATCGTTCCTGGGAGAAAACATCAGCCTCCAATTGATGAAACTTCTATGAATATGTCTTATGATATACAAGACAATAGTACAGCATCCGCCGCTGGTTCCGAGCCTGTGGCAGGTTGTTCTGGCTGCAGCAATGGAGTGACCATGGAAAAGATCAGTGCTATGTTCGATGAGAAGTTGAATGCCACCCTCTCGGCGTATATGAGTAACTTCAGAATGGCTCTTAAGGAAGACGTGAAGACTATGGTTAAGACAGAAATGAGTGCGGTAGTCCAGGAAATAAAGAATGACTTGAATGATGCCACTGACTTCTTCAGTTCTGAACAGGAAACTCTAAAGAACCGTATGGCCGAAAAAGACGCCGCCATCAAGACGCTAGAAACCAATTGTCAACGTTTGCAAGCAGACTTGAACCAATTAACCACTCGACTATCTGCTATTGACAAAACTGCACGCAGCTTCAACATCGAGGTACAAGCAGTCCCCGAGAGCCGTAACGAAAATGTAACTTCATTATTTAAGAAACTTTGTGAAGTCATCGGCTTTCCAATTGAAGATAACTTTATTCAGGCTTGCCGGAGAGTGGCCAAAATGGATGGAAGCTCCAGGCGTCCGAGAAATATTCTGGTTACATTGTCATCTCCCAGACTTAAAGACTCCATATTGTCTGCAGCACGTAGGTTCAATAAAGCAAACCCTAAAGATACTCTAAGTTCTCGACATCTTGGGATAACTTGTGAGAGTCAAAGAATTTATGTCGTCGAGCATTTATCACCAGATTGCAAGCAACTACATGCAGCTGCGAGGAAGTTCGCTAGGGAGAATGACTACAAGTACGTGTGGACAAAATATGGACGAGTGTACCTACGTAAAAACGATAACACGAGCGGCATTTACATACCAAACTTGGATGCACTTAACAGATTATCTTGATTTATATAATTTTTTTTTTCTCTCTCTTCTTTTATATTTTAATCTTTTCATCTAAAAAATTACTTATTTCATAATGTTAGTTTTCTACCAGAATGTTAATAGAATTCGTTCTAAATTAAACGATGTTTGTTTGAATATTTTGTCAAGTAGTTATGATATCATCTGTCTCACAGAAACTAATTTAAACGAAAGCGTGCTTGATGCAGAGCTGTTTGATGCTCGCTATAATGTTTACAGACGAGATCGTTCTAATACTTCCTCAGATAAAAGTGAGGGTGGTGGTATTATTATTGCAATTAAAAAAAATATTAATGTTGTACGGCAGTTTTCGTGGGATAGTAATGTTGAAGATTTGTGGGTGTCTATACTGCCTCAGAATGTTGATGATAAAATAATTAACATATGCTTGTGCTATTTGCCACCTGACTTACCCCGCCATGCACAGCAATCTTTTTATGACAACCTTTGCAAAGTAATATTAAATTCTGGACATCACGAGGAATTCATATGTATTGGTGATTTTAACATACCTGAGCTGTCTTGGTCAAAGGCGGCGGACTCAGCTCACATGACGAACAGTTCATCTCAGAATTGGAAACCTATATTATTACTTGATACTATGGCGGCGTGTCATTTGAAGCAGTTTAATAATATTCCAAATGCAAAAAACAGATTCCTAGATCTTGTCTTATCTACTTCAGATATTGCTGTATACGGTGCTGATCCTCTGAGTCGTTTGGATAGTCATCATCCGGCTTTAATTATGGATGTTGATTGTAATGTTGGTATCTCCACAAAGTTTTTGAAACATAACCCCCGCAAAAGGTTCAATTTTCACAAATGTAGATATGATAAAATTAAAACTGAGCTTTCATTAGTCAATTGGCAATCTGTCTTATCATCTTCAGATATTGATATAGATATTGAAAATTTCTACAGTATCGTAAATGAAGTTATAAGTAAATATACACCATTATCTAAGATCAAGGATTCCTGTTTTCCTATTTGGTTCAGCCCCGCATTAAAACGTTGTCTTAAAATGAAGGCTAAATTTCATAAATTGTTTATAAAGTTTGGAAATCCCCGTGATTACGATGACTTCTCACATTACAGAACCTTAAGTAAGCAACTTATGAAATCTTGCCATCGTAATTTTATTGATTCAGTGGAAGGTTCAATACAAAGTGATGACTTAAAGGCATTTTGGAAATTCGTAAATAGCAAAAAAGGCGATAATTCAATCCCATCAACAATGACGTATAATGAAACATCCTCATCTGACCCCTCTGAAATATGTGAATTGTTTTCAGAATATTTCGGCTCCGTATTTGATGGCGACACATTAGCAAGTAACTTCAATTTTCCAGAGAAAACTTGTGATACCTTGAGCTCTGTGGATATCACCATAGAATTGGTTTTGAATAAACTAAAATCCCTTGACGTAAATAAGGGTCCTGGACCCGACAATATACCGGCCATTTTTATTAAAACATGTGCTGATGAGCTATGTGTTCCTTTGCATATATTGTTTTGTAAGTCAATCGCGACTGGCAAATTCCCAACATTATGGAAAATTGCTCATATAATACCGATCTTTAAATCTGGTGACAAAACCTTGTGTCAGAATTACAGAGCAATCAGTATACTGTCATGTTTTGCCAAGATTCTTGAAAGCACTGTGTATGATGTCATGTATAGCTATATAAAGCCTTATTTGCACCCTCAGCAACATGGTTTTGTGTCCCATAAATCAACCACATCTAACTTGCTAGAATACAAAAATTACCTGTGTAATGCTTTCGCTAAAAGATTACAAGTGGATTCTATTTACACAGATTTTACGAAAGCATTTGATAAGGTAAATCATAGAATGTTATGTATTAAACTGGCGGGTTATGGGATACACGGCAACCTGTTGCGATGGATTCAGTCATACCTAAGTCGAAGAAGCCAGCTTGTTGCAGTTAGAGGTTATCTTTCCACACCTGCTACAGTCACATCCGGCGTACCACAAGGAAGTCATCTAGGGCCACTACTATTCGTGATATTCATTAACGACTTAGTAGAAAAACTTTCTTGTCCAAGTCTTCTTTATGCAGATGACCTTAAAATTTTTACAACTGTTAACGATGTCTCTGATGCATATAAGCTGCAAAATGACCTACTTGTACTCTCCGACTGGTGTCGTCAGAATCAAATGTATCTTAATGTCGACAAATGCTTCATCATAACATTCACGAGAAAGACCAATGCAATAATCTTTGACTACTCATTGAACGGTGATATACTCAACCGTAAACACGTCGCAAAAGACCTTGGTGTTTTGTTTGACAGCAAACTTTCATTTCATGATCACTATGATTACCTGGTTGAGCGTTGTTCAGGGTTACTCGGTTTTGTATCCAGAATTACTAAAGACTTCAAAAAGATTAAAACATTTATACATTTATATTATTCTCTTGTACGTAGTATTCTTGAGTATAACTCTGTGATTTGGTCCCCCTTTTACAATGTTCATAGCGATCGAATTGAAGGAATCCAAAGACGTTGCTTGAAAGTCCTCAGTTATCGATGCGGCATGGGTCGACGGTTGTCTTCCTACACGGAACGCTTAAAATATTTCCATGTAACTCCTCTGGGAATACGTCGTGATTTTGCCAGTTTGGTACTGCTGTACAAGATCATTCACCATCTCCTAGATTCTCCAAATCTTCTTTCTTTGCTTAACTTTAACACTCACTTTCGGTCTCGTAATCGAAATTATAATGCATTTACCCTGCAGGTTTACACAAATAATACGTCATATTACAACCCAATGGTTAGAATGTGTCGCCAGTACAATGAAATCCTTGTATCGAACAGAGATATTGATATTTATCACTTTTCACTATATAAGTTCAAGCGGCAAATATTAATACATCTTACAACGCAATACTTTTGTGACAAATGAAATTAACTGTTTTTTTTGCTCTGAAATTTATAACCTACATTGTTAATATTATTTTCTATTTCACTTCACTTTACTCTTTTTTCTATATATTTTTTTTTTTGTAAGCGTTTAGCCAATCATTTGAAAACTTGAAATATGTATCTCTAGTGTTTGTCAAATTGTTATCTTTTTCATTCAAAGTGTTTAGGCATACATATTTTTGGATTACGATTTAGATCAGCTCCTTAATCTAGATTATAAGTGCTTCAAGGATTGTAATCTGTTTTGTATGCTATTAAATAAATAAATAAATAAACATTGCATTATAGAGCAAAAGCCCGTGACAGCATGCCCTTCCTTATTTTATTAAAACTCAATATTTTCTGTGTACGTCCCCAACATAGAAATAGGGATTAGCGACTATAAAAGTTGGATCATGATTACTTAGGCAGATTATTTGTAGCAACAACATTTAAAGTGGTAGCTCAATTCCTCATAGTAAAGTTTTTAAAGATTTTATTCCTAATAATATTAGGAATCACGCCATCCATTACCAGGCAATTGGTGTAGATATAAACCACTGCTAGATATTGTAACTTTACTAAATTATAGTTATATTTGTTTTATTATAAAAACTGAATTTAATGTTACCTTGGGAGGCCCCAAGGGTGCTTTTTATACCTATAAAAATCATCCTTACTATAAAATATTACCAGCATAAGCAACTAAGATCCAAATTTCATAACTAGTCGATAATATTTTTTATCCGTGTATACCACGCAGAAAAACATTCAGCAATTTGAAAATAAGGAAGGTTTGGTCATCACAGGCTCTCGGTCTATTTATGTGCCAAAAATAATAGACAATTTGACATGTTCTGACACTTCAAATCAAACTGACATAAAGAAGTTTCAAATTCTTTATTTTCGGCCAGTGAAAGAAAAGTTTTAGTTTTTATTAAAGAAAATAGGTGTAGAAGCACTAAAAATGATAAAATAAAACTTTTTTCCAAAAAAAATGAACCGACTTCCATCATAAAACTTAAAATCATGAAATAACAATAAAGAAAAATGTATAAGCATACTACCTACTGAATGAGGTGAAGTCGGTGCCAAGTTAAAATTGTGTGGTGCTAAATTAACATTAGAATCATGTATAAAAATGCCTAGCTGAGCAATTACATAACATTTTTTCCTGCACTTGGCACCTACTTCACCTCATTCAGTAGGTAGTATGCTTATACATTTTTCTTTATTGTTATTTCATGATTTTAAGTTTTATGATGGAAGTCGGTTCATTTTTTTGGAAAAAGTTTTATTTAACATCTTGTGCTGTTCGTCCTTTTAAATTGAATTTTAGACAACCTTGCTATTTACTGAAAACATGACGATAACTTCACCGTGATTCTGTTTTTTACAAGATTTTATTTAGTTTTACCCACAGAAATATATTTTCACCGGTCCCTAGTAAACATTTTTTTCTAGTTAATGACCATTTCTCAACAATGCTTTACTACAATTAAAATTGATTGTAGTGAGCACAGCATTTTAAAGTGGTCTGATCTAATAAATGAGTAGGAATATACATCTATACATACTTATAATAAAACAGTAAAGATATTTTGTCTGTACATTTAGTATTTTTGTCTGAAATGGATAGAGGGACACTTAAAAAGAAAAATAGAAAGCAAAAAAAATTTTTTGGTATTTTTCGTCTGTCTTCCTGTATGTATGTAGCGTTTCACGGAAAAACTACTGAACGGAGTTGGTTACTACAGTTTGGAATACAAAAATATTTTTCATATAAGCGAAACTCACGCGAGCGAAGCCGCGGGCAACTGCTAGTAGTTCATAAAAATGGAATTCCGTAATAAAATCTGTTATGAGGAATTAGAGTCGACGTAAACTTTTCCATCAATAAAACTTATACCAACAATTCAAAATTTAATAGTGTACCTATACGTTTTGAATGGTTTGAACTATCAAGAAAGAGATGCATGATTGTTTAGGATTTACATACATACATATATACAATCACGTCTTTATCCCATACGGGGTAGACAGAGCCAAGAGTCGTAGGACTTGAAGGCCACGCTGAGCTGAATAGTGGGCTTTATGGTGGAATGGAGATCCAGATTAGTGACAGGTTGCTAGCCCATCGCCTATGAGTAGAGGAAACCCCAGTTTAAAGCCCTTTCCCTCGATTGACTTTTACAACCTGCGCGGGGAGAAAAGCAGCCTGGCACATTCTATGTTTTTTCTTCGCTCCCAGACCAGCATGGAAGCTAGGTTTAGGATTTTCTATTATCTATACATATAATAAAACAGTAAAAATATTTTGTCTGTACATTTAATATTTTTGACTGAAATGGATAGAGGGACACTTAAAATGAATAATAGAAAGCAAAAAAATTTTTTTGGAATTTCTTGTCTGTCTGTCTGTCTGTATGTATGATCACGCTAATCTCCGAAAGTACTGAACCGATTTGAATGAAACTTTTTTGTTGTATAGCTATTAAGCCTGGGCATTTAGGCTATAATTTATTTTGAAAACTGGTACACCTGATGAAGAACCTTAACAGAACTGCTAAACTATAAGAATTATGGAAATGGTTCCTTAACAAAAGTCGTTCAACCTGATGAGCATTTTCTGATGACGTATAAAAATTGAAGATCTGGAACATCTGATGAAGAACTGCAAGAGACCAGCTACACCATAACATATATGGAAATGGCGCCTTATTAAAAGTCGTTCAACCTGATGAGCATTTTCTGCTGACGTATAAAAATTGAAGATCTGGAACATCTGATGAAAAGCTCCAAGAGAGATTTTTCATCTAAGCGAAACTCACGCGGGCGAAGCCGCGGGCGACAGCTAGTATCATAATATTTCACCACATATAATTTACTAGCTTTTGCCCGCGGCTTCGCCCGCGTGAATTTCCCACGGGAACAGTGCTTTTTCCCGGGATAAAAAGTAGCCTATGTGCTATTCCAGGTCATTATCTACCTCTGTACCAAATTTCATCGAAATCCGTCCAGTAGATTTTGCGTGATTGAGTAACAAACATCCTCACAAACTCACAAACTCACAAACTCACAAACTCACAAATTCACAAATTCACAAACTCACAAACTCACAAAGTCACATCCAAACTTTCGCATTTATAATATTAGTATGGAAGTATGGATAACGAAGATGATAAATTGCAAGTTCCATGCATCATAACACTGCTGACCAGACAATAGGACGAGGGATATACCTACAGCTACACGACGATTTTGCTCGTGAAACTTTGTTACCGTCATCGATCTTATGTTGTGAGGAAAACAGTAGATATATGGACGCGTTTACAAAAATCAATGAAATTTGCCATTTGCCGGTTCGATTTCCGATAAATTCATTGAATTTTATAAAGTATTACGGGTACTGATGGGTACTGTAAACCTTTGACTATATTAGTTTCTTTTTTATTTTGTGTAAAAAGTAGTATTAAATACTATAAAATTAGTTTTTCCTAGCCTCTTTCCGCGAAAACAACGAAAACAGGGTAAGGTTTCGGTATAAAATACTGAGTAATTTGTAAAATATTCTTTAAAAGAAAAATAGAAACATATAATATATTAATCAATATTATTTATTTCAAAAAAAAACCATCAAGTTTCAACAAAATTTATATAAAATAAAAATTATCAGTTTAACTGTTTCGTTTTTCTATAGTATAAAGTGACGAACATTTCGAACGAAGCTTCAGTCGGCTCATGTGAGCCTCTGTGAAAGGACGGCCCTGTGTCGCTCCCTGTCGCTCCGCAGCAAAATCCCACGGACAAATACATCGCTGTGCATATACGAAAACTCAGTTAGATCAACTGGTTTTGATACTTGTGCGGAAAAGAAAGTACCTTTTTATTTTTCTTCGTTAATATTCTAGTGTGTGTTTTGTCTTCCTTAGTACTCTAGTCATACATGAAGTCCAGCGTCCTGATGATGGAGACAGAAGGTTGCCATAGGAACTCTGTAATTAAACCATGTAACCTGGTCGAGTTTGGGCTTGTTTGGTTTGTGTTCTTTAGTACTCTGGTCCTACATGAAGTCCAGCGTCCTGATGATGGAAACGGAAGGTTGCCATAGGAACTCTGTAACTAAACCATGTAACCTGGTCGAGTTTGGGCTTGTTTGGTTTGTGTTCTTTAGTACTCTGGTCCTACATGAAGTCCAGCGTCCTGATGATGGAGACGGAAAGTTGCCATAGGCAGAGTTGGGCGTAATCAACTACTTTTGTAATCGGATTAATAATCTGATTGAAAGTAATCATGACTACATCAATCATGATTACTTTTAATCTAGATTACTTTCAATCATGATTACATTTGTAATCGTTAGTTTTGATTACAGTAGTCAGTAATCTGATTACATGCGTAGTTTTTATTATTTTTAACCGACTTCCCAAAATAGGAGGAGGTTATATGTTTCGATGTATGTTTTTTTATGTATGTTTTTAAGCATTTTTATAATAAATGCGCTTCGATATCCAGTCAGTATGTATCTTGTATGTCTGCGATTTTCTAAGCAAATAGGGGCTTTCGACGACCGACTGTATGAATCATATAGGTAGGCTGTGATATAAGTATGGATTTCGCAGAAGTTCCAATTCGCAAAATGTCCAAATCGCAAAATGTCCAATTTGCAAAATTTATTAGACATTTTGCGAATTGGAACTGAACATTTGCAAAATGAACGTTTTGCGACCGCTGGACCTTTTGCGAATTGGATTAATCATATAGGTAGGGTGTGATATAAGTATGGATTTCGTGAAAGGTCCAATTCGTAAAATGTATTGGACATTTTGCGATTTGGTCATTTTGGACCATTGGACCATTTGCGAAATCCATAGACAGAATGTCAAATTCACAGAATGACCAATTCGCAAAATGTTCATTTCGCAAAATGTCTAAATCGCAAAATGTCCAATTCGCAAAATGTCCAATTCGCAAAATGTCCAATACATTTTACAAATTGGACCTTTTGCTAATTGGACCTTTTACGAAATCCATACTTATATCACAGCCTACCTATATGATTCATCCCATTCGCAAAAGGTCCAGCGGTCGCAAAACGTTTAATTTGCAAAATGTTCAGTTCGCAGAATGTCCAATACACAGAATGCCGCATTCGCAAAATGTTCATTTCACAAAATGTCTAATTCGCAAAATGTCCTAATCGCAAAATGTTCAAAACGCAAAATGTCCAGTTCGCAGAATGTCAAATTTGCAAAATATACATTTATCAAATTGGACATTTTGCGAATTGGACATTCTGCCTCAACATATCTTTATTGCGATAACTGTTATAGATATCATCATATAACAGTCTTTATAAATACCTCAATAATATTTTATTACTCAGAAGCTCTCAGAGCTTCGAGATAGAGTTTTTCACTAAACTCCATTTATTCTTACCAGTCATGTAAACAATCTTCACAGTAGGTACTTTTTGTTGAATTTTGTTAAAAATAAATCAAATATTAGTTCAAACCTAAACATTCTAAAGTAAAACATTTATTGATTGAAAGTTTCATTTAAATCCGTCCAGTAGTTTTTGCGTGAAACGCGTACATACATACAGACAGACAGACAGACAAGAAATTCCAAAAAAAAATTTTTGCTTTCTATTATTCTTTTTAAGTGTCCCTCTATCCATTTCAGTCAAAAATACTTAATGTACAGACAAAATATTTTTACTGTTTTATTATATGTATAGATAAAAAAATACTAATGTAAAAATAAATATTTTACAAAAAATAATATTAAAAGTATCAAAATGTGTTTGTTCAAAAGATTCCCGCTTAGCGTGGGTCGCTGTGACTGTGTGCCCTGCGCATGTAGTAGTACAATCAAATACCTAAAGTTGAAGCGAGTCTTTTTGTAAATGCGTCCTTAAAAGGTAACATGAAATCATACGATTAGGACTCGTATCATTACGACACCAACCGAAATATTTACTTACCTAAGCATTTGAATTGAGCATCTACTTATTTTATAATTATGTTACGGTAGAGTTTTACAATTTGTTTCAGCTCTATAAGATACAGCAACGTAGGGGAACGATGGACATAACGATTGCGTGCCAGCGGACGCATTAGGATAGGAATATCCATAGGAACAATGAAAAGGGGATGGTCTTTATTACAGATACACTTACCTATCTGATCTATCTAAAACGCTAACCTAATAAGTGATTCTCTTAATTGTTTTCGTAGTTGGGGAATAAAGCAGCCTCTACCCTAGGTCATATAAGATGCCTTTAGGCGAGCTGGAATTGACAAAGTCAGGACTCAAATTTAACTTGCAAGGATATCGTTATAGTCAGCTAGAGTTATATATAGTTTTTCAACAATACCTACGAGCATATTAGGTAGATACAACACGTTACTTAGTTCCAAGTTCACTCGTGAACGGGTGTTGCCAGGGGGAACAGGTCTGCTCGATTTTGATTCGACTTTTATTTTTATTTTTTGTTCTTAACTATTTCATTGTGGTTACTCGATCACAAACATAACATGTTTTATTATATATATATTTGTTTCTTATATTTTATTTTTGCTGTACACAATCTAGTGTATGTATAGAGTTAATAACTAGCCACTCTGGCATGTTAGGCGACCAAGACTGTTTCATGAGTTTCTTTCGGCATTTCTTCTCAGCAGTCGTCGTTTCTAAATGCTAGTAGTTTGTAGCTTTGAGACAATTATGTCTCAAAGCTACAAACTACTAGCATTTCGAATACTAACTATTCACTTCACACACATTTCACTAATTATTTATCATAATATATTAATATTATGATAAATAATTAGTTTTCGACGTGAAAAAGAGCCTTCTTTGAAGACCAAGTTTCAATAAAAAAAAATACTTTGACTTTGACCAAGTTTCCTTAGAACTAAGTAGGTAACGTGTTGTACCTAATATTCTTATAATAATAATATTAACGTGACATACAGCTCTAAGTTGTCTCCCATTTTAATTACCTCCGTGGAAGTCACATGCAATCTGGGAGCCGAACTAAGCTGAAGCTTGCGATAATCCGGAGCCTGGTTTTGCCGAGCCACTGAATAGCGGGGTTAACCAGGGTTACACCACCGGTAATAGAGACTGGGGTTGGCTTGTTTTTGTTCAGTGAATAATGTACATTAGGTGGGCATGTAGAAAGCTGAAGTTGTAGCCCTGAAAAGAAAGTTCAAAAGTGTCGTGTTTAAAAATAAAGTCGTTTTTCCTTGATTTCGTCGTTCTTTGATTGATGTCGTTGAACTTGGGATAATTTTTACGCCAATCCAAATTTTACCTGTTTTTAAAATCGACTGTTAAAAATGTCACATAGCCTAATTACCCGAGATAACGTAAGAAATTAAAGGATACTTATATCTGTTACTAAGGAGTTTAGGAATTAAGTAGTAAGATGGAATTAACTTCGTCGTAACATCGTAATTTCCATGCTATATTTTCAGTCTGAAAATTTAACACTAATTATTTGGGCAGTCGTCAAAAATTCCAGGACAACAAAGTGTAATTTCTGAGTATAAAAAGGACATGAAATTATGTTTATGTATCTATGTTTTATTTAAGTACCACCAGCAACAGTATTCTTACCATGTTATACCCGTGGTGGTCCTACTGTACACTGGTAGGACCACGGGATATCATCATGCCAATATGTTGTTCCTATACTTCTTTAGCAGAGGGGGATGCCTATAGTGGCTTCTCCTATTGGTTAAATGCTATAAGCTATACATACCTATCTACTTAGGTACTTAGACATATGTACATACGCCAGCTCCAGCGGGAGACATCAAAATCTCATCATTTATCTATTACTGCGGTAATTAAGGCCACTAACCCGGCATTAATAAACATTGCACGTAATGAGAAATTAATTTCAATTCAAACTGTTTGTTAATTTGTATACAGTTTCAGTGTTTTATGTAGACACGAATGAAAATCACAACATAATTTATAGATAGAAAGGATAGTTATCCCAATCCCAACAAATAAATGCGAAAATGTGTTTGTTTGTTTATAACACGCCCATGCTTTATCTACTAAACCAATCAATGAAATTTCGCATATGTATGTGTACACATAGTTAGGAGTACTGAAAGGGCATAGGGTACTTTTTACACGACTGACCAAAAAAGGAGTGTTATGTTTTCAGGGTTCATGTATGTATGTATATTTTAGTGTGAGAGGTATTTTTAGATTCCTTGCATTCCTCCGAGTGACATAGGCTATATGAAGTCATGATAAAAACAAAATGGCGGATAATATATGCGATAAATAGCAGACCAAAAAAATTAAATTTGATCAATCTTATCGAGTGGGGTATCAAATTGAAGGGATTTAAAAGGCGATTTCAAAAATGTATATAACTTATATGTTTGTATGTACTTTTTGAGTAAAAACTTGTCAGTCGTGTTTTTTATTTTTAATAATTAGCTTGTTATCCCAAAATTGTCACGAGAGCGAAGTTTGATGGAATTCGGTTAAGTTGACACACATTACCTAGATGTGACATGGTTGATGGTAGACGGATACTTAGGGCATTTTTTTCTCATAAAAAACCCATTGGAGCAGAAACCCGAAACAAGAGCTCGCGGTACTCGCACTATTTACTTTAGGTAAGATCCATCTTGAACCTGCCATACAAATCTTTTCAGATGAAAACTGGGACATTAAAATAAAATCGTGCCCTAAATCTCCAGTACCCGCAATTCGGAAGAAATCCCGCGACGTAACACGTAATCTAGCTGCGACAGTTTAATTTTCTCCAGAACATTCCAGATCGTGAGATTTGTTTAAAGGCAGGTGCCTGAAGTATAAATTATGCAAGTATTTTGTATTGCTAGTATATAAGTACCCAATTTTATTGATCATCACAAGGAAAGCTACAGATCAAAAATTTAATCAAATTCTACTTAGTTACGTTTTTTTAAAATCATAAATAAAATACTGCACATTTTGATTTTTCGATGTACTTAGGCATTCTTAGGTAAGTACATAGGTATTTAGATCCAAAAAATTACAAGATAAGATCCAAACCTTGGACATTTCGCATGCCAGAGTGATGACAACCTAATGATTGTTAAATAGGTACAGTATAGTATGATCTTCTTAAATAAACCTAATTCAAGAACATCCTTTGTAAAAGAAGTCTCCAAATGGAGTACTCTTGTTAATTTCAGCGTGTTATATAACAGAACAGTGTTCCCGCGTTGGCCCGATGATGACTCCCTGGGGCTAGCAGGGAATGCTCTGGACCTCTCCGGGGATTACAGATACAGACCCCTGCTTACTGATGATTCAATTAAAATTTGCATAGCCCAACAGCCATTTAGCGGGACATTTCGTATGGACATTTTTTATTTTATAAGTAGGTTTTAGTTTTTTATTTTTTACTTGTAAGTAGTAGTATCTTTTAATGTAGTTATCTACCTATTTAGTTGGAAAACAAAGGTGCAGTCTTGTGCTGTACAAAAAGTTATAATTACGTTATACAAATCCCTTTTAGGGATAAGTCCGCCATTGTACTCCTCTCTTGTTTCGCTATCTTTTGTATTTTTGTTAGGTGTAAGTATGTGTAATAGAGTTAACAAACAAACAAATAAATAAATACAAACATAGGTACCTAATAGATAGATATATCTAATGCGATATCGATTCTCAGAATGTTACCATCACTTGAATCACGTATCAGAAAATTACCGCAGGGGTGTAGTCAGAGCCGGCTTTAGCACTACCAACGCCCTGGGCGAGATTTCTATGGCGCCCCCTAAATACTATTCAAACCCATACGAAAAAGGCAAAGGCTAAAAAATATATTATAAAATTTCGTGCCTCAGACGACTATCGAGCACATTGAGAGTTTAAAGTTTTTTTTTTATATATTTTATTTAAGATTCATAAGAATGAAGCACCTGTAACACAAGTTTTTATTACTTAGCACTGGACTAACGAGAGCTATAAGGTGCAAAAAGAATTATTTGAGAAAGTCAAAAACGAAAAAAGTGCGAAAATAGTGAAAAAAAAAAACCATTTCAGAAATCAAGAATTTTTGATATTGGCGTTCAATATTTTTAAGGGTTTTCCCTGTAGCTTAACCTTTTTGAAAAGAGTCAAAGTGACAGAACTTCGATACGCGTGTGGAAATTTTGCAATTACACAGGTGTAATGTCGAGGATAAAAAGTAATTGAGCTTTGCCTAGAATGCTTTGGTATGTCTGTGTATTTTGTGTTCTCCTCTAAAGGTCGCATTTCACAACCGATTCCCGCGAAATTTTAAGAGCAGATTCAATAAACATATAAAAATCGATAGTCGAGGATTTTTTTTTAATTATTTTTGAAAATGGCGGAGTTGGCACAAAGGGCCTAAGCGTAAGCGCTTTTGGATTTCTCTTACGACCAATATGTGCCAACTCAAAATAATCCTAACTAATATTATAAATGCGTGAATTTGTTGGTTTGTTTGTTGCTTCTTCACGCTTTATCTACTGAACCAATCATCCATCTTTCGCATACACATAGTTGGAAGTACTGAGAACTCCCATAGGGTATCATCCCGGGAAAAAGCTCGCGAGCGAGCCGCGGGCAAAAGCTAGCGTGTAATAAATAAAGAGGCGCCTGCGGCGGCCCTTTATGATGACCCTTTGAGGCGCCTCTTTGGGACGACCCTTTGAGGCGCCTCTTTGGGACGACCCTTTGAGGCGCCTCTGGGACGACCCTTTGAGGCGCCTCTCCTTCTTCTCGCCCCTCACCGACAACTAGGGGGCGCCTGCGGCGCCCCTCACTGGACAACAGGGGGCGCCTGTGGCGCCTCTCTCCGGACAACAAGGGGCGCCTGCGGCGCCCCTTGACGTCCGGCGCCCTGGGCCGTCGCCCAAACGCGCCCCCCCCTAAAGCCGCTCCTGGGTGTAGTGAAACAAAATCGTCCTTACCCAGTCCATTTTCACCCTAGCCAACCCAAAACTCAACAAACTCCCTGTTAATCTCCTCTTACATAAGCAATTGTAAATTTCCTATCACTGCATCTCTAGACTTAACATTAGCATTCCCAAACGAATCCAGAGATGCACTGCGAACTAAAAAACGTCTCCTCATTAACATTTTAAGTGCGGCAAACGTTCTCGTTGCGATAACAGATTATGCAAATCCAAATCAAATTGTTAGTGGGCAGGATTTGTCCGTCCTAAGCCCGGCCCTGTCTCAGGAATTATTTTAGGGTCCAAAGGGTTTATCAGGGTCGTTGATTGTCCCCTTTATATATGGATGATCTCTTTATTAGTGTGGTAACTTTTATTAGAATAGCCTTTCTTATGACAATGAATTCTGTGAAATATTAAATTCTTAGGTTGGTACAGAATGCGACATAAATGCTATTAGGTATTTTTCAAAAAATAATTAGTTTTCTCCAAAATTCAGCCCATAAGTATTTATTATATAAGTGGTTGTAATAATACATTATATGAAGTAAAAAATAATCTGCGATGTATAATTAGACGTGAGTGTAATAAAACAATGAATAAAATATATGATTTATTTTAAAAAAAACAACAATTGGTTTAAATTTTAACAGAATATTCGTGCTTTATACATACACTTTAAATTATTGTGGATTATCTTGTATGGGTCAAGTTTTTATACATTCATTATCTATCTAGCTAGGCACTAACATAGAGTTTATAAAAGTGCTAACATCGAAAATACGATACAATCTGGCTGTCCAGTGTAAGTTAGCGCTTCAGTGGGGGCGCCACCTAACCTACTACCATTTAAAAAAAAAAACAAATAATTTGTTTTTTTTGTACTTGACATGTTTGGTCAGTATAGATTTTTTTAATAGGTACTTGACATGTTCGGTATAAATATTATGCGCTTATAAGTTAAATTATGTATAAGTGCATTTAAGTACAGTTTTCCAGCATTTATTTTTTTCGTTTTGGTAATTTCTACCATCAGCTATCAACATCATCGTCAGCTTTCTACCAACCCACTGCTGGGTGGGTATAAGCTTCCCTCTGTCTACGCCAAGCTTCTACTATATATCGTCAAACAAAAAATAAACTTATTAAAATAAAATAAAAAATTGCAAAGTTCAATAATTTCACTTTCGTTTCGAATTTTAACCTAGATATGTTAATAATTTTCAGATAATTAATAAAAATTCGAGATTTCATATTTTAAATAACCCGAAATTCTTCTTCAGCCAATTCTTCGCCAGTGTGAATATCGTCCCCTTTCATCCCCTGAGGACCCTATCCTAAGTTCCTTTCTCCCGATATATAAAAAAACTGTCGGAAAATATTTCATGTTTCTATGTTCAGCGAATTTGATGCGTGTATATGTCAGTCAGCATTGCGCTATATTAATAGTTGCACTATATTAATAGTTGCACTATGTTAATAGTTGCGCTATATTAATAGTTGCGCTATATTAATAGTTTCGCTATATTAATAGTTGAGCTATATTAATAGTTGCGCTATATTAATAGTTGAGCTATATTAATAGTTGCGCTATGTTAATAGTTGCGGTATATTAATAGTTGCACTATATCAAAAGTTATGTTAATAGTTGCGCCCCGGGGCTTCACTCCTGTGGGAATTTCGGAATAAAAAATACTCTATGTGCTATTCTCGGTATTTTCTACCCACACGGGTAGGTAGAAACCAAACTTCATCAGAAAAATATTCTGGTAACGAGATTCTAATAATATAGCCAGTGCAACTAAATCGTGTTCTTCATTTTCCTTTAAACAATTTTTTATTGTTTCAGCTTGGCCAAAAATGCTTTGGTATATTTGTGTGTTCTCCTGTAGAGGTCGCATTTCTCAACCGATTCCCATGAAATTTTGGGAGCATGTTCGATAAACATGCTCCTACTGAAAACTTACGATTCAACAGATCGGACTTTATTCTACGGATGAGTCGATACGAAAATCGGTAGTCGATATTTTTTAGTAAGTAAATTTTTGAAAATGGCGGAGTTATCAAGATTATAATATTTCATGGTGTGAAAAGTTCCTTCGATTTGCAATATGTATAAACTCGCTAGGCTCACAGAGCCACTAGTTAATTTTTATCTACAACAAATACATTTAATTCTCTTTAGCCTCTCCCGGGGCACCAATCAGGAACCACCTGGTCCTGGCTTTGACGGCCACGCTGCGCACGAGTCGCTTCTTGTCGTCGAGAGATGGCGCTAGGTCGATCAATATATCTTGCTTGTGTGGCAGAAGAAGGGTCGTTCGATACGAATTGGCGATGTCGTATAGACATTGCAGGCTTTTTATTCTTACATCCTTGAAAATAAGTTGAAATGGATGAACAAATATTTTTTTTTAATTTCTTACAGCACACAGCAGCAATTAGCCATCAGACGTTTCTAGGCGCATGCGATTTTGAACCTAATGACATCACTGCACCCTATATTTAGTGTACGAGAGGAGTCGTGTCAATAAGGTTCAAAATTGCAGACGCAAAGAAAAGTTCAGGTGGTGCTGTTAAAAGCGATAAACGTATAAATGATAGCGCCACATAGGGTGAGGTTTTTAGATAAAAGCGCTGTTAAAGTAGAATAGACTAAATAACGCATCCTAATTTATTGGTGTATTAAATCAAGCAAGCAAACTTTTTACTGCAATTTATCGATAAAAAGCGAGTTCTAGCAAACTTTTTATTGCAATTAATCACACTAATATAGAGAAAATGTTTGGAAGTTTGTTTGTAGAGGGTAATATTCGGAACTACAATATATACAAAAGGCTACAATTTATGTACCTCCCAAGCGAAGCCAGGGCGGAGCGCTAGTCGATGATAAATTCAAGCAAATCAGTGCAATTTATTGATGACTAGCTTTTGCCCGCGGATTCGCCCGCGTGAACTTCCCACGGGAACAGTGCTTTTTCCCGGGATGAAACCTTATGTCCTTCTCCGTACTTCTAACTATGTGTATGCGAAATTTCATTAAGATTGGTACAGTAGATAAAGCATGAAGAGGTCACAAACAAACAAATAAACTCACTTTCGCGTTTATAATATTAGTTAGGATAAATCTAATCCAAGCAAACTTTTTACTGCAATTATCGATGATAAATCGAGTTAAAGCATTTTTTTACTGCAATTTATCGAAGCAAAAGCGATTCCAAGCAAACTTTTACTGCAATTTATCGATGGACAATCGATTCCAAGCAAACTTACCATAGATTGAACATATCTGGTCAGATTGATTAGCCTCGGCAGTACGGTCTGCAAGCTATCAGATACTAATGCGAGCTGCAATTGGACGAAATAGCTCAGAACGTCCGTCATTACTACGAGCATATCCTTATTGTCGTAAGTCAGGGATTCTATCACTATGGGTGCGATCTGAAACAAAATAATAATTAAAAAAGGTAACTAATTAAATTTATCTATGTAAAAGGTTTGGATAGACAGACAACAAAGTTATACTTAACTAACCGCGCCCGGCTTCGCTTCCATGGGAATTTCGGAATAAAAAGCCCTACCCTATGCGCTATTCCTGGTATTATTCTACCTGTATACCAAATTTCCATCGAAATCCAACCAGTAGATTTTGCGTGATTGAGTTACAAACATCCTCGCAAACTCATCAATTCACATCCAAACTTTCTCATCCTAACTAATATTATAAATACGAAAGTGAGTTTGTTTGTTACCTCTTCACGTTTTATCTACTGAACCAATCTTCCTGAAATTTTGCATACACATAGTTAGAAGTACTGAGAAGGACATAGGGTACTTTTCATACCGGGAAAAAGCACTGTTCCCTTGGGACATTCACGCGAGCGTAGCCGCGGGCAAAAGCTAGTTTATAGTATAAGTAAGAAGTAGGATAATAAAGATGTTCCGTTTTTACTAATCAATTAATGTATAATTAAAAATAATTGCCATTCAAATTGGCCATGTGACCTGCATTTTGCGCGTTGCCCAAGCATAGAGCATTTAACCAACAGGAAACGACGCGAGCGCAAATTTCTATGCAAAAAAGTCTGCCACTTTCGAAGTGAAAACGCACTAACGCAGTGTGCATTATTAGATTCACACCGGGCGGCGTAATTTATACACGCACACAAAGATAATGTCGACTTAAAAACTACGAACACAACAACAAACAGTATGAGCAGGCAGGATCATATATGTGGTGTCCTGTAAGTGGTCTTTTCCATTGTTTAAATGCTCTAAGGGCAACGCTCCAGTGGGGATAAACAAATTATATTTTATTTTGTATATTTTTGTATTTATTAAGTAAGTATTTGTTAAGTATTTAGTATATTTTTGATTTTTTTGATTATTGAAAACCTTACCTTGACCGCTTGAGTTTTAAGTACACTTTTCGGGACTCCATTCAAAACGTACGCCCAACACAATAGAAAGGCTTCCTTCGAGTCCACACCGACTGTCAATTTCTCAGCCAGACTTGAGAAACTGTGGAACATTCGCTGTTTGTACAGAAGGCTCACTCGGCAATGCTGCCTGGTGTTTAGGTACTCTGTGAAGTCGGTCATTATCAGCTGTATCGCTTCTGAGCCTTGGTAGCAGTATTCTGGAGTCGATAGGGTTGACACTATCTGAAATTCGGAGAAAAAAAAAATATAAAAATAATAAATAAATAAAATCAATTTATTTCAGGTAAAATAACCCAATATATCGTTAAAAAAAATCCTAACTAATATTATAAATGCGAAAGTGAGTTTATTTGTTTGTTACCTCTTCACGCTTCATCTACTGAACCAATCTTCCTGAAATTTTGCATACACATAGTTTGAAGCAGGGCTTGCTAACCTGGTTAAAATTCTAAACCAGCTCACTCGATGCGCCATACATTTAAAAAAGAGCGTTTTAAATCAGTTACGGTTGAGCAAAACCATATATTATTTCTGGTTATGTTCAAAGCGTGATATCATTTCAGTTCCTGTTCAAAATACCGGAAAGACCCTAAACATTTCGCTCTTTTCGACGATAGTGTTCTATCTCGCTCTAACTATGATTATTTCTCACTCTCGCTCGATATAAATCTAACTAAACTACACGTTGAGACTTGCAAATGCGTAAGTGAGATAAAACGCTGAGCGATATACCCGTCCTTGTCACTCGCCCGCGCGGGATTAACCAGGTAATTTCCGCTCGCGAGACCGATTCAAAAGGGTTTTCACTCCGATCGTAATGGCCCGAGCGTTACTGCGTAACCAGGTCAAAACACTTATTTTTTAGGTTTTTTATTAACCGGTTTCAAGCCCTGGTTTGAAGTACGGAGAAGGTCATAGGGTACCTTTCATCCCGGGAAAAAGCACTGTTCCCGTGGGAAATTCACGCGGGCGAAGCCGCGGGCGAAAGCTAGTAAATAAATAAAATCAATTTATTTCAGGTAACATAACCCAATATATCGTTGAAAAAGAAAATAAATTAATAATAAAATTTATAGAATTGTACCAAGTTTTAGTTTTGTTCACTATTATTTAGAAAATTTCTTGAGAAAGATTTATAGGTACGAGTTTTATTATAGGTATAACTAGCTTTTGCTCTTGGCTTAGTTCGCCAAATTCGGCTCATGAATTTAATTTTTAACCCAATTCACCACATTTCTATAATTCCTCTCTTAGTGTTCACTTCCTTACGCTATATTTATAAATTATAAAGAACCACCCTCCAAAATTTCAAGTTTGTACATTCAAGGTTTTTTCTCTGCGTTGATATACCAATCAGTCTGATAGCGTCAAATTTCATTAAATTAGATAGATAATAATCAAAATTAATACACACCTTCTGAAGCCAAAACACAAACATATCATGTCCCCTCATTATCAAAGCTTTAGCTATCCAACTGTACAATACAACAATACGCGGACACAACTCCTGTTTTTTTCTGCTGCAATTACTCAAATAGTTCTTCAAATACTCGTACAGAAGCTCAAATTTCTGCCCAGACTCCGCCTTGTTCAAAAAATGAGCTACCAAAATACACGCCTTCGTTCTTATCACATCCCTCTCACTGTTTAAACTCAAGTCCAAACTAACTGACAAAATATCTTCAAATTTAGCCTCATAGACATTTTGGTGCAACGAAAGGTACATACTTTGTAATAGATGGTAATATACTTCGTCCTTTTTACACTTCTCTAAAAGATGTACACTGTGTTTTGACAACATTTTCAATTGTTTTTCACACGACAAACTGCTTACTGTATTCGAAATCAAACTAAATCCATGTGCTAACGATTCGTGCGGCCGGTGTATTTCATTTAAAAGCCAACTGATAATTGAATCGATTAATCCGTGGTCACTCTCGATCTGAATTAATTTCTCATCAGTATACAAATTAGTATTGGACATATTCTCATTTAACGCTTCAACAACCTTCCCAGCATCTTTATCATTACTCGTTATTATTTTCAGCATTTCTTCCAAAATAACTTTAGTGAAATCGTCGATACTCGCTAAACTCGATAGCAAATTCAACCTTTTATCCAAACCGGTTTTATCTTCAGTCAAATTTTCCAAATCGCATTTCCCTATGACCACCAAATTCATGATCAATTCGGGATATTTTCTGGCTATAGCATGTACTGTTTCTACGCTTACTGTAAGCAAGTCACTTTCCTGGCTGTGTTGTATATTATGGGTGAGAATTTCAACAAATGGCAACACCAAATTGCTATCTAAAACATTCTTAACTTTAATTAAAGTTCTGAAGCCAGCCATTTGGAATTCTTTAGCCGGTTCACTTACAGCAGTGAGGCATAATGCAGGTATTTCCTTCACTTCGTTCTCGATTTCAGTTAGAACATCCCAATGTTTAGCTATTTCATATAAATCTGATAGGAAATCAAGACTAGCTGTTTGCAATTTGGCCGATGTTTTGAACCCATAATATGCTATTGTGGCTGGTATCATAGATTTTGTTATCATTATACATGATGGTCTTGAAGCGTTAGCTGCAGTTAGTACAACTTTAGTTTCTAAAACAAATTGTGCTACAGTTTTGGAGTCAGCTATAGCTGTTTGCATTGCTATGAGTATTCCTTTGACAAAAGTTTCGAACGTCTGATCAGTGTTAGCTGACGTTGACAAGTTCGCGACAAGAGCAGACAACGCCTCGTGTGCGGCCATTCTCAGTTCCTCGTCTGTTTTATGTGTTATCTCTCTTTGTATAGTTGACCATAGGGTCTTTACAAAAGGCACATAACTGTCAGGGCTGAAAGTTTTACAGCTTTGAGCCTGAAAAAATATAAAGACAGTACATTATTTATCTATTTTTATTTTTAGTATTTCTCTCTAAAATTTAGATGATGATTCTCAAAAATTACTGTAGGATAATTTATACCTAATAAATAATTAATTTTATCTATACTTTCTTACCAATCCTGGCCAAACCATACTAAGATTATATATACGAAAGTCTGTCTGTCTGTTACAGTTTTACAACTAGACCACTGAATCGATTTTCATGAAATTTGTTATGAACATAGTTGAAGACCTGGAGTCAAACCTAGGCTACTTATTTTTCAAAAATCAACCCCCAAGGGGCTGCAATGGAGGATAAAAGTTTGCATGAACCCATGACCATAATGACTATTATTAAAATTTGTATGAAAGTTTTTAAATGTATAAAAAAGGACTGGGCATTTTACAGTTAAATACATTTCATCACAAAAAATACTATAATGGGAAACAAAAATAGTAGTAACAGTAAATATATACTTACAAGAAGCCTCAATGAATCAACTTTGGCCAACCTCAGACTAGAATCCATCTTTTCCAACAATAACACCAAACAGTTCTCGGCAAACTCAGGTACAGCACATAGACATGGACACAACTCTGTAGCCAATTCCTCCCTGGTCAGTGCCGACGGGTCATCCGAAGAAGGATGGAAGTCAATAGGAAAGTAACAGGATATCACATCAAACATCTCCTCGGTTAAGTGGCCAATAGGAATATTTGATAGGAAGTAAGGTAGAAAATTGAAGAGATATAGTAGGTTCCGTGGATCTCTTTCCCCGTCTATTGCAGCTATAACACCGTAGACAAAATCTGGGCCTAGAGATTTCATATCTGCAATGGGAAAAAAGTGCATTTAGTAAGACGAGATATTCAATAGATTTTATGCCATACAAAAACTAAAAGCAAAACACAATCAACTATTATTTACATGTTTCTAAAATATTTTGTTTTAATGAGGTGATTAAATATTCTATTTGAATCAAACAAAACAAGTTTTCTTATCTTCAAAGGTCTGATAACCTTGACACAAGGAAATTTACTTTGGGACTAGCTCAATTGTGTCATTTGTCGGATTTGTGTTATCGCAGAGGAGACTCTTAAATAATAATCTTCAGGGTCGTATAATATAATTTATTGGTAAAGAAATAGTCCTGATAAGGATCTATAGTTTAATAATATTTTAAAATAGTATTATTTTAGCTTTACAATGAAAGTAACTTATAATAATAGATATCGGTAGATGCTAGGCCAAGAATAACAACCAAAATGCAGAATCGAATATGAATGAATATAGTTTAAAATTTATGACAGGTGAAATATAGTATGTATGTGCCAGCGCACATATAATAAGATCCAAAGAGGATGAACGCGTAGCCGCGTTACAGTGTCTAGAAACAGATCTTAGCAATGACAGTTTTCTGAACAGAAATTACCACACTTCGATAGACACTTTAAAATTTCTTACTGCGATTCAGTCTTAGGTCAACTTACTTGCTGGGTATTGTAGCAATATATTTATTGTACAACCTTTGTTATCTAGGAGTAATCCATCCAGAAGATTTTGTATGATTGAGTAACAAATATACTTACTCAGTTTACACACATCCAAAAGATTGAAGTGAACTGATTTTTTATTTTGTATCTACTCTGATATTAAAAGTACAAAAACTGGATTTCATAAAGAATAAATAAAAGTTGAAATAACATGTTAAGTGGGTAAATTGTATAAAGAAATTAATGGAAAGCTATGCATGCCCAGAATATGACAAAATAAAAAATAAAACTTACAATATACATCTTTTTCAATCAGTCTCCTTAAAATAATGTAAATATTTAGTCTGTCTACCCTCAACTGTGCCTGACATGATACCTCCCTAAAAAGAGCAGTCAAGAACTCTCCGCTGTTATCCATTTTATATTTCATCATATCCAAAATGATTAAATACCCTTCAAGAACTGGTGGTATAACTCTATGATTGTCTTTCAGCCTGTCTGTGTAAAAACTCGCAATAAATTTGACTTCTATTTCTGAAAGATAATCTTTTGGCAGATCTTTGAGGATTGAAGTGAAAAATTTCATCCCTCTTTCTCGATTCTCAGGCTCCTTGTGTGTTAGGACTCCGGACATATTTTCAACAACATGTGTTAGGGTAACACGTCGTGAAAGAATATCTGGAATTAAATTAAAAAAAACTTTAATTATTTCAAGACGTAAAATGTAACAGGTTGAGTAGGTACTGATTGTAACATTATAAGTCTCATGGGGTTTACGAGACTTAAAAAGCTAAAATGAGTACCTAATACATACTTATTCGATATAATTTATTTAGAAATAAATTGCTCTTTCTGTTGCTAAGTGCATAATAGTGAGAACCGCCGGAGGCAATACAGCAAAATTGCTGGTACAATATTCCTTGAAGTGTGAAGAAGGTTCATAAGAACAATAAGAGAGAAAATTCCGAAAAGGCACTGGTCATCATCATCAATTTATTATAAAATATTGTTACCTGCAACAACATTTTTTGTTTGGTCAAATATATCATTGCTTTTAATTATTTCATCCGATAATTGTGGATATAACCAAAGTGACGCCATTTCCTGAATATTTTAATTTGTTGCAATTTTTTATTTATTTTTTGCAAAACAAAACAAACCTAATTTTTTTACACAAAAATTTAACTTTCTTTAAAGTGAGGTTATAATATTGTTTTTTCTCTTGACATTTCAGTTCAGGGCAAGCAATGAAAGGATACAGCCAAAATAAAGTCTGTTTCAGCGGTTTCAGCCATGGAAAAAATTGAACTTTAAGGTGAACGCAGAGTTAGCCGCACCGCACGCACCGCAGTTCCCGCATTCGTTCCTGTCGCTGCATGCAAAAAAAAAAAACGAGTGAGTCGTTTTTTTTTTTCATTCAACTTCTAATTTAATCAAAATTATGGCTTTTGATGAACGATTTGTTACCTATCTGTTGTTTATTAATAGATGAAGAAGAAAATCAAATGCCAACAAGAGTTATAAAAGTTCGGCCGGCCTCTGGATGCGAATGACGTCACCCGCGCCGCAGCGTCCGATGTTGATAGGCCGGCGTTAATGACGTCATCCAGCTGCGGCTTGGGGAATTCGACTGTGTCAGGTCAGGTACTGCGGCTACTCCCCCCCGAACGGGTTCCCATCTTGTAGCGATGGGGGGGCTCAGTACCAGCGGTTTGCCTCGGCCGCAGGGAAGCTAAGAGGAACCCATGGCCCGGGAGTGACGACCCCGGGCCGGGAGGAGGCCGCTTTGAGTGGCCTGGCTGTGAGAGTAGGGGGCACGCCCTACTCTCACAGCCGTGGTAGGGGTCGCGGGGAAGAGGAGTGCCGGTATTGCGGTGCGCCGTTCTCCCAATCCTCCGCGACCGAGCGTGGCCGTGGCGCTGGGCACGGTGTCGGTGGGGCCGCAGGGGAAGAGGCGTGTCGGTATTGCGGTGCGCCGCTCTCCCTGTCCTCTGCGGCCGACGTGTGGTGGGCCTGTCTCGGTCACAGTGGATAGGGACAACCTATCCCCTGTGGCTGAGATGAGGTAGGGCCTGACCTTGTCAGGTTCCAAAAAATTGAAGGCTGGTTGGGTGGCGGAAACGGGATTCCGTCGCCTGGCTTAACGGCCCTCGGGTGGAAAGGCGCATCTGTGTCAAGTGCGCCTTTACCCTAGCGGGAAATTTTGGCAGCTATCCCGCTGGCCGCTCCGACCCTCTCGCTGGAGAGGTGGTTCGAGAGCTAGTCGCGCTGGGGCCGCCGTGGTAGCGGCCACCGCGCCAGGGCTGTGGAGCGTGAGAAGCACACGGTCCTGGCATTTATGCGGTAGGGGTTGACACCGTGTGGTTTAGTGGGTTCGAGTCCCACATACCTGTCCGGCTTCCGTGGCTGGATGGATGAGACGAGGGTCTTTCCACACGAAAAAAAAAAAAAAGGTACTGCGGCTACTGTGGTACGTGTAGGTATGCAAGGTTACTTAAATAACTTCATATAAAGAAATCAAATGAAAGAATTATTATTACGTTAGATTTTAGTCTTATTTTTACAAACTATTTTATTTCGTAGAGATGGGCATTTACCCGATAAATTTCCGAGACTCGGAAAATCCATTTATACCCATTTTTTCCCAGGAATTTTTAATTTATACCGGGTAAAAATCAAAATTAATTAAAATGTTTGTAATTACGATATTTTATAATATATCGTTAAGATTTATTATGAAATAAAGTGTTTAAGCACATATTCAGTTTTTAAATTAAGTACTGTGTAAAAAAATACTTTATAAAGTGTACAATTTACGTTTTGGTTACAAAAAGACCTGACAAGATATATCTTAATTCTGACTCATTCGCAGCCAACTGGTTTTAGATAATAAATATTATGCCGGGGCGACGAACAAGTTTGCCAAATGCCGGAATTCTATTGAACGGCTAGGCGATCATCGAATCGTAAGGCCCGCCGTACTAGGCCAGATTGCTTTACAAGAATGTATGTAATCTATACATATAATAAATCAGTAAAAATATTTTGCCTGTACATTTAGTATTTTTGACTGAAATGGATAGAGGGAAATTTAAAAAGAATAATAGAAAGCAAAAAAATTTTTTTGGAATGTCTTGTCTGTCTGTCTGTATGTTGTTGCGTGTATTAAACGCAACCGTGTTGAATTTCACATATACTGCACTTACGTCTGTTGATTCGCACATTCATTACACATAATTGTTTGTTTAACTATTATTTTAGCGCTTGTTAGTTGTAATTATTCGTCTTCCAAAACAAACACATCTGTTTGTTTATGTAAAGTCAACCTGTCACCTTTGGACGTTTGACAGTGACATTTGAGATGACGTTTGGAAATGGTTCCTATACATAGGTGGTGTGTTGAGACGGACACGTTGGTAGAATGTTTTTTTATTTACTTATATTTGTAAATAATATAGGTAATTGGTCAAAATTTATAGAATAATAATTTAAACAAGGATTTTATTAGATTAACTATATCTTTTTTCTTCGAGATGAATGCCGCACTTCTATAATTTTATCTCTGGTCGAGCTCTATGTTTGTCTCTGATTTCGTGTCAACGCTGATGTGACGTGGTGAGATTTGCTTCAAGAAATCAGGATGAGATTTTTGTTTGGTTCCGACACGCCTCAGGGCTACTCGCCTAGCCTATTAGAGCCACTATGAGCGGAAATAAGATGGAGCGGTCATGTGAGTTCATCTCTCTTGTGTTCTGCTAGCCTTTGTATGAATATTGTCTGGCGCGATGTTTAATAGCATTCTATATTGTTACAGAACGTGCCGCTCCTAACTCCTACTTCTAACTGCTAAGGTTAGGTTTTAAGTTGTTAGTTTACGCTTTATTTTTCAATATTCCACGTTCCACGTGTTATACTTTATTAGTTTACTCGTTTAAACTATTTTTCCTCGTGCTTTGGCACGTAATTTAATGTCGTAACAAGGCTACTTCAAAATAAGTTTCTACTCATATTTTTCTTTCTTTTCATTGTACATACTGGTTACAATGACCCTGATCCTAAGGGTAATCATCTTCTTTGGATAAATAACCCCTATTTATCCCAGTAAAACAATAACACTTCGTGTAAGCAAAGAGGATTGCCGACCACCATTCGATACAAGACCACATGGCCAGATGTCTCCACATCAACAATCCAGGACCCCCAGCTGTTCCTACATTACTGGGAATGACGAGGTGATACAATTTACTCGAAGAAAATAAAGGACCTTAAAATGAGATTTACCAAGTAACATCCATTTTATAACTAGAACTTAAACTTTAGAATTTATTTTAAGGCAGAGACTTTGCCTAATATGATTTGTTCCTAGTTTTATCACATAGAGAGGACGCTCTCAACCTTTGTTAAAAGGTAGGTCTTATAACCAATATTAAGAATAAGGACATTTTTCTATGTCATGTGTTTTCATAGGTTATGATAATTAGACTTTAGTCTTAATTAGTTTGTTTTAAGAAACATGTAAGAAAAAGAAAGGATTTGTTAAAACATTCCTATAGAAAGAATTAGTAATAAGGAATAAGAATATTTAACTACTAAAAAGTGAGTTTACCAAATATGTATATTTTCTTTTAATATATTTAACTTGATATATAAACAATTAACTTGTTTAATTGATTTCAACTAATAGTTGATGGCGCCCTTGTTAGAATAGAAACACAACATATATCTGGTCCCTTTCTTCAAATGTAACATTCCACAGAGCGACAAGAACCCATTGACCCACTCCGGAGTCTCCTACATAACGCACCACTGAGCTGGCTGTGCGTTTGTCCACCGGTGGCAGGCCGTGTTTTACACGCCTGTCCTATAGAGGGTAATAATGTAGGCAGACAGACAGGCAGACAGGCAGACAGGCAGACAGACAGACAGACAAAAAAATCCAAAAAAATGTTTTTGTTTTCTGTTATTCTTTTTAAGTGTCCCTCTATCCATTTCAGTCAAAAATACTAAATGTACTGTACAGACAAAATATCTTTACTGTTTTTTTATTATACCCACGACGCCTTTATGCTTTTAAATAAGCGCGAAGTAGAAATCACCTAAATTGCGCAGCGCCATCTATTGAAAATATTGAGAAATAATTTCAGCTTACATTTCTCATTTTATCAACGCCATCTATTGGATATTTTTCTTGGCACAATCAGTAGATGACTGGAAATAAATTTGCAAATAAATTTATTCATTTCTATTCAAAATTAAAAAAAAAGTAAGAAATTAATTCTAGAAAACAAATAAAAAACAAAAACAGAAAATTATTTTTAGTGGCTGGATTCGATCCAGCTACTTCCAGCTACTTTCTTGAAATATTTCTTTACTAAAATATTTAAAATAATATAGAATTCTAAAAAACTAATACAAAACGCAAAAAAAATTGGAAAAAAAAGTCACATCTGGGATTCGAACCCTGTACTTAAAAAAATAATCCGCGGCCTCTACCGATAAGCCAACATGCATTTCTTGTAATTGGCGAAATTTCAAATGGATTTGTCTAATGGTACGCAAATTCACCCCTTTTTTTGGACTGTAAGGGTTGAAATTGTGAACAACCCTTTCTTATGTGGGCAGTATATTATATAATGAAGACACTAACCAAATTTCACGTTTATAGCTTTTATAGTTTCGGTTTTGTGATGATAATAGTTTACCTCCCCTTTTTTACCCCTTTAGAGGTTGAATTTCAAAAAACGCTGAAACACGCCATTGGTTATTTTTGTTGAGAAGCATTCTTGCCAAGTTTCAAGTAAATCAGTGAAGATTTAAATTTTTTTTCATACAAACTTTGCCCTCAATTTTAACCCCCTTAGGGGTCTTATTTTGAAAAATCCTTTCTTATCTGAGCACTACGTATTAACATAAAACTTCGGTCCAAATTTCAAGTTTATAGCTTTTATGGTTTAGGCTGGGCGTTGATTTATCAGACACCCTTGTTCTTTCTAGAAAACAAATAAAAAACAAAAACAGAAAATTATTTTTAGTGGCTGGATTCGATCCAGCTACTTCCAGCTACTTTCTTGAAATATTTCTTTACTAAAATATTTAAAATAATATAGAATTCTAAAAAACTAATACAAAACGCAAAAAAAATTGGAAAAAAAGTCACATCTGGCAGGATTCGAACCCTGTACTTAAAAAAATAATCCGCGGCCTCTACCGATAAGCCAACATGCATTTCTTGTAATTGGCGAAATTTCAAATGGATTTGTCTAATGGTACGCAAATTCACCCCTTTTTTTGGACTGTAAGGGTTGAAATTGTGAACAACCCTTTCTTATGTGGGCAGTATATTATATAATGAAGACACTAACCAAATTTCACGTTTATAGCTTTTATAGTTTCGGTTTTGTGATGATAATAGTTTACCTCCCCCTTTTTACCCCTTTAGAGGTTGAATTTCAAAAAACGCTGAAACACGCCATTGGTTATTTTTGTTGAGAAGCATTCTTGCCAAGTTTCAAGTAAATCAGTGAAGATTTAAATTTTTTTTCATACAAACTTTGCCCTCAATTTTAACCCCCTTAGGGGTCTTATTTTGAAAAATCCTTTCTTATCTGAGCACTACGTATTAACATAAAACTTCGGTCCAAATTTCAAGTTTATAGCTTTTATGGTTTAGGCTGGGCGTTGATTTATCAGACACCCTTGTTCTTTTATATATATAGATGTGCATGTGTGACTGCAATATGCCTTAAATATCCTTGGACACAAAAAAAAAAAAAAAACTTCATTTATTTAATGTCATAATGTCACTTTGTCACTGTCAACATTACATTGACAATTTCTTGAAGATCATTGAGTTTTTGATTCATTTCATTTGAAAAGTTAAATTTCGTCATCTTTGTTTAAAGTATCAGATCAGATCAGCTAAAACTTAAGTGAGTACGTAAAGACAACTCAGAAAAACAAACCGATACTAAAAGTGTAGTCAAAATGTCGCACAGGACATTAATTGACTTCATAGTAAAATACCATACACCACGGTTATTAAACAACATGGTGTTCTTTCCAAGCAATGGAAATTCATACTTCGGGCGGCGACTAGGATTCCCAGTAGTTCCGTTTGCCACTTCTACTCCAAAAGTACAGTCTCCGAGAAGCTTCAGCACATCAATGTCCACTCATAATGGAGTGCCAATAACGTCAGCGGCAAAGCAGCATGAAGGCAAATTTCAGTTAATGTTTACATGCAAAAAATGTAATACCAGAAATACAAAGTTTATCACAAAACTTGCCTATTACAAGGAGTAGTGATTGTAATTTGTGATGGTTGTGAAAACAAACATTTAATAGCTGACAATCTAAATTGGTTCTCAGACATGAATGGGAAGAAAAATATTGAAGACATAGCTGCAGAAAAAGGCGAAACTGTGCAAAAAATTATGTCCCAAGACTTGGAATACATAGCTACAGAAATGTTAAAGAATTTGGATAAAGATGAAATTAAAGCTGATGCTCTATTGCTGGCAAAGTGAAATTTCTATAATTCTTTATTGGTGATTAAATATTATTTTCAACTGTATTTTATTAAAAGCTAGTTGTGTATAACACACTTGTAAATAAAATAGTTTTTATGATTAAATGATTTATTGATAGAATATCATGTTTTAATACAAATTATACAATCACAAAAATATGGCCAAAATACAGAATGTTTTTGTTTGACAAACTACTACTGTAGACAATTATTTCTAGATATACAAATTAAAATGATAATATGGCTCAATATTAGAGTTTGAATAACACATTTCAAATTCCTTATAAAAATGGTGGCTCATAATACATTTTGCATCAACAACAGTACAAGAGCATTCTATAGAATAGAAATCACAAATACAGACCTACATGTAAGTGGATATAAATAGCCTGGAGCACCATTGTGTATAATAAAAGTAATATTTGATTATAAACACCATTTATCCTAGCATCAGCAGTCATTCTACCTTTTAACATAATTGTAAAGAGATACACAAAAAGGCACATCTTACTATTTAGCTATCATAGAATTTCCTAAAAATAGGATTAATCAAGTAGATTCTTTAACTTGGCACAAAGTTGGTAGATGATCAAAATTATTACTTATAAGGCACAATAATCACTACAATAATACATTTTCCATAACATTATATGCACAGTGTGCGTAAATAAAATATACAAATTAATGTACACTTAAAAGTTATCCTAACGCCTACACAGAATGTAAAAAAAGGAATGCAATACAGTCTCATTTTGGAATAATTGTTTTTAACTCAATTCATTTGTATACAGAATGAAATAGAAAACTGCCAATAAAATACTGATACCACTTTAGGTAACTGGTAAACATTAATATCAGTCTTAATTTCGTTGAGCCATTTACACCCTTTTTGGCCGACTTACAATAGCATAGTCCGTACCATTACAATTGTTATGGTTGACTTCCTCTAAACCAACTTGGTTTTGTAACGCCTGGACTTGAGCTGCTGTGGGCACTTGCGGACCTGGAGGGTTAGGTTTCCGAATCATTCCATATCCCAAGTGGGAATCATCAGCCAATCTTGCAGTCTGCATAACATTCTCAACCTCATCATAATCATTCCAGGTGTCTTTAATTTTAGGCTCTCCTAAAGCCAAAGTTGTTGGTCGTGGCTTCCATTTTCTTATACCTTGAAGACTTATTTAATTTACTTGTTGATCCAAAATACTGTAACCTGTCATAGTTCTCATCCTCAGGATCCACTACAGGACTTGGTATTAAAATCAAACCAGGGGTATTCAAATTGTCTTGAGACCGGGATATAAGTTTAATGCAATTGGGGTTGTCTCCCAAATTGGGCGTATGTTCTACATGCTCAGGTTCATCAATTCCTAATGTTTTCCATGCTTCAGTTCTCACTTCAATCTTATCATATGGCACAGATGATGGACTGGGCTCTCTTTTAACTTGATCAATAGGCTCATAGTTATCCAACCGACTATATCTGCTGAAATTACTATCTTCTGTAGAACTTGCAACTTCTTTAGGGATATGTTTTGGAAGATTGATAATCTTGCGAGGAGGCTTTTGGGGCTTGGGTTTAAGGCTGGCTTAGGCATCAACAATGGTGCCGTGTCTCTTTCAGAGCAGCTACTTTGCTGACTGGATGACACTGAACTAGTTTTGAAAGATAATGAACTCAAGTTCAAATCGTCAGGTCTAGCTGCAACCAGAGGAGTCCTAGATCCAGGGAATAAATTGGCACTGTGTTGAATATTAAACTCTGCATGCTCAGGGCTGTTTAAATTATCACTACCAATCATTTGTTTCATTGTTTTCATTTTCAATGAGAGACACTTGAAGATTTCAGACTGGTTTGGGTGTTCCAAGTGGAATATCCCCTCTCCTGTGTCACATTTTCTTCCAGCTTCAAATGTGAATTTACCTTGGCGGTAACCATATCGCCTTATATATCTGTATGGCCATGTGGCATATAGCTTGTTGTCGTTTAAGTCTCTTAATTCAATGGCAGTAGATGTTAATAGTAAGAGATACTTAATAGGCTCAAACCCACACCTAGTTGATGCCTCAGATGGGCACATTTTTACAGAGAATACTCCTTCTCCAGATGAGCAATACAGATCATTATCTTCATCACAGCTTATAGGGCATGAGTCTCTGTCTTTGAATGCTACAGTTTGCAGAGCATGCACCCACTCCTTAGTCTCAGTTTCTGATTGTGCACTTATTTGTTGAGTGTGTGACTTAGTAAGAATAGTAATAGTGTTCGGACTAGAATGTGTTATTTTTATACAATTTTCAAGGGTAATGATCTTGGGGATAGCACCAGTGTTGACCTCGTCTTTGTTGTCGTAGATCTCTAGTCGTTCAATTCCCTGTTTGCTTGCATTGAACAGAATGCAATATTTCTGCTGCCAGTTTTTCTGCAAAACAGGAAAATAAGATGTGAAGAATTAAAATGGAATAAGTATGTAGGAGTTATGAAATTGGAATAGGCGTCGTAAACTCTGGATTAGGTACTGCGGCAATAACAATCGTTTGGCTTTACCTGGCCAACCTGTGACTCATTTTTAAAAAGCAATAAGAAGTCATGCAATCATTCTGCCCGAATGTGTTACGCGATAAAATGTAAACGTAACCATTGCGTGTGTTACAACAACAGCCTAAATCGTACCTACTTTGTCGTTACGCCTTTGATTTACATTTTTGGGAAATTTGCTGAACATATTCCTCCGGCTGGGAATAACAAACAACCGGATTTTATTTCATCGTCTTGATCCATATCGAGTATCAATTTATACAAAATTTCCCTGAAATATCAGAGCACAGAAACACATAGCACGAATTCAGGACCGTAATTAGTTTGGTAATATGTAAACAGTTACAGGCGGTAGAAATTATCAGCACGGACACGGACAGTCAGACGGTGCGGTATACATCCGCCATATTTGTATTTAATTTTTAAAATATTTCTGTCAGTGTTGCCCGTGCCCTGCCTCAAAAGTTACAGAGTGTTTAAAAATTTACGTTTTCTCCCGATCCTAACCTATATAATGTCTTTGGATAGAAAGTAATAGGACTAATATTTAACTTCTTTTCAAATTTAACTGTCGATAGATTGTATTAAAATGGCAACATTTTCATTTTTATTTTTAGTCTGTACCTTACTTCCTGTCTTCCGCCCACCATTGTTGCTGTGATAGATTGTGTGTTGTTGAACCTAAATTAAATAAATAATTCGTATCTCAAACCCACCACCTCTTTTCTTCTTCAATACACCTTAATAGGTTATTGGGCCCAGCCCTTCAACCGAGGTGCAGGGTGAGATACAAACTGTTGGTAAAAAACAGTCTGCGGTAAAAGCAGTAGTGCGGTGTGCACAAGAAAAGTAAAAATGGACGCCGAATGGTTTTCGACGATGGGTTCAACGAACAGTCCAGGTGTTAAACTGGAGGGATCTTCAAACTGGAGCAGCTGGAAGTTCCAAGTGAAAATAATACTAAAGGCCGTGGATGTCTTCGAGGTTGTTGACGGCACAAACCCAATGCCGCCGAAGCCGACGAGTGACGACAAAGAATGCGCCGAATTCAAGGCATGGCAAAGATGGCAAAAGTCAGATGCAAAGGCCCAAGGAATAATAGTAACACGGTTAGCAACCGCTGTAATCATGCAAGTACAAAATGCAAATACCGCAAAAGAAATGTGGGACAAGTTGTGTACCGTTTATGAACAAAAATCAGACGTGTCTTTGCATATTTTGCAACAAAGGTTTTTCGAGATAAAAATGAAAATGAGGATATAACATCATTCTTAGCAAGAATAGATGATATCGTCGCGCAGATTCGCCAAAACAAAGGCGAAATCCCTGAAAATATGGTCATAACAAAAATTATCAGCTCCGTGGGAGAAAAGTTCCGACATTTTGTCTCTGCGTGGGACTCCGTACCTATAGAAAAAAGAAAGCTGTCAGAATTGACAGCAAGATTGTTAATTGAAGAACAAAGAAACAAAATGTATGAAGAAAACAGTGAAGAACAGTCAGCTTTTAAAGCAGTTGTTAAGGACAGAAAGTGCTTTAAGTGCAGTAAACCGGGACATTATAAACAAGACTGCAAAGTTATCATTAACAAACCGTTTTGTAAACAGTGCAAAAAACGTGGACATACACAAGAACAATGTTGGTATAACAAAACCAGTGCAAATAAAAAACAGGAGAATAACAATAACTTGAATAAACAAAATGCATTCATAATTTCATCAGTGTCAATCAGTGCTCTAACCTCAAAATGTGCTGATAACAGTGACTGGTACTTGGACAGTGGTGCAACTGAGCATATGTGCATGACAAAAGACAATATCACAAATTATGAACGATTATTAGTGCCAAAAGATGTTATTATCGGTGATGGAACACTAATAAAAGCTGTGGGTTATGGGGACATTAACTTAAAAGCCTTTGATGGGGAAAATTGGATTACAACCAAAATCCACAACGTGTTGCATGTGCCAGGACTAAAGGTGAACCTATTTTCAGTAAGTGCAGCTCTGGATAAGGGTTACAGAGCAGAATGGACGGCAGATAAATGTCTATTAATGAAAAACAACAGTGTTCATGCTATAGCGGAAAGACTGGGTAAAATGTTTATACTAAAATTCAAATATGAGCAAGAAGCCGCCTTATTTGGCAAATGTACATCCGGTCTAAAAGAATGGCATGCTAAAATGGCTCACCAAAACATTAAGCAAGTTACTGACATACTCAAGAGAAAAAAATATAACCTATGAGAAGAATAATGAAGAAGAAACCTGCGTATCTTGCTTGAAAGGAAAGCATCACAGATTTCCTTTTCCTCTAGAAGGGCAAAGAGCTACAAAACCTGGAGAGGTTATTCATATCGACATTGGAGGTCCGGTCGAAGAAATATCTTTAGGAGGTGCAAAGTTCTTCTTACTAATCAAAGATGACTACACTAAGTACAGGCAAGTGTATTTCTTGAAGAATAAATCTCAAAGTGTAGAATGCCTGAAACAATTTATAAAAGAAACACAAAAAGTTCTAGAACACAAAATAAAATTTATCAGAAGTGACAATGCAAAAGAATTCATCGGTCAAGACATGAAAAAGCTATTAAATACCTATGGCATTATACATCAAAGGAGTGTTACCTATACACCGGAGCAAAATGGCTGTGTCGAGCGGGAGATGCGTACAATAGTAGAATCTGCAAGAACAATGCTCTTAGAGAGTGGTTTAGATAAAAACCTATGGGCGGAAGCTGTAAATACTGCTATCTACGTAATCAACAGAACCGGCCCTAGCCGTGTCAAAGATAAGACACCATATGAACTCTGGATTGGAGAAACATATAATATAGAGAACCTACAGATTTTCGGAAGGAAAGTGGCTGTACATATACCTACACAAAGAAGACTCAAGTTCGATAGCAAGGCAGAGATTGGATACTTTGTAGGGTATGGAGAGAACACTAAAGGATATCGAGTGTACTTACCTGAAAAGAAAAATGTTGAAATTAAAAGAGATGTGGTGTTTATTAGTGAAAAAAAGTCTACAAAAGAAGCTGTAAGAAAAGAACTAAAAACATTAGAAGAAAATGACACATGGGAAGAAGTATCAGACATACCTGAAGGAGGAAATATAGTAAGCAGCAAATGGGTGTTCAAGATAAAAGAAATGGATGGAAAACCTATCTACAAAGCGAGACTGGTAGCGAGAGGTTTCGAGCAGAAGAATTGTGATGACCTTACCTATGCACCAGTTGCCAAGCTGACCACCTTCAGACTGCTGATGGCTGTAGCTAACCAGAAGAAATTACCAGTATATCAAATGGATGTGACTGGAGCATTTCTTTATGGAGATATCAACGAGGATGTCTACATGAAACTACCAGAAGGACAGGAAAAGACATGTAAATTGAAAAAGTCTATTTATGGCTTGAAAAAGTCACCTCGTTACTGGAATGAAAAGTTTAATAGTTTCATGTTACAGCAAAATTTTCAAAAGTCTAAAAATGATCCATGTTTGTATGTAAATCAAAGTAAAAAAGACTTTATGTATGTTTTGATATTTGTTGATGATCTATTGTATTTTGGAAATAACACAGAACAGATTAAGTTGTTTAAAAATGCTTTGTGTAATAATTTTCAAATGAAAGATTTGGGACTTGCTAAAAATTACTTGGGAATAAATATTAAACAGGATCTTGAACAAAATGTAACTGAAATAAATCAAAAAAGATATTTAGAAAAATTGCTAGATAAATTTAAAATGTCAAATTGTAAAACTGTAGCTACCCCTATAGAACAAAATTTTAACTTTGATTTGTTACAGAGAGAAAAACCTGAAAGTAAAGAAATAGAAAAAGACTGTAGAAGTTTGATAGGTAGTTTGCTTTACGCTCTGTGTACTAGACCTGACTTGTCAGTCGCAGTAGGTTTTTATAGTAGATATGTTCATTGTGCAAGTATGGCTCTATACAAATGTTTGAAGAGAATACTAAGATATATCAAGGGCTCAATTGATTTGTCTTTAATTTATAAAGCTAATAATGATGTAAAATTGCAAGGTTACAAGTGACGCAGATTGGGCAGGGGATATCAAAGATAGAAAGTCCACCACTGGTTTAATATTTTATATTTTTAACTGTCCTATTTCATGGGGAACAAAGAAGCAATCTTGTGTGTCATTGTCGTCTTGTGAAGCTGAATATATGGCTCTTAGTAATGCAATAATGGAAGGATGTTTCTTAAAAAAACTACTTGTTGATTTTGGTTATGAAAACATTTTATTTGAAATTTCAGAAGACAATCAAAGTGTAATAAACATAGCAAATAATAATGATAGTAACAAAAGGCTTAAACATGTAGATATTAAATATCAGTATATTTTAGAAAAAGTGTCAAGTGGTTTTGTTAGTCTGAAATATGTTTCATCCAAAAATAATATTGCAGATTTGTTCACTAAGCCCCTAGGCAAACAATTGTTCTCAAAATTCAGGAATGTTATCTTGTTTTAAATTATAGTAAGAGAGATAGTGTCATTTTTGGTTCATATATTTTTTATAGTCTAGGAGCTAGTGTAAGTTTTGGTCATGGTAATGTGTTTTATATTAAAGGGGTGGTTTTAAGGTAAAAAAAAAAATGTAACTGTTGAAGGGGTGTATTAAAATGGCAACATTTTCATTTTTATTTTTTAGTCTGTACCTTACTTCCTGTCTTCCGCCCACCATTGTTGCTGTGATTGTGTGTTGTTGAACCTAAATTAAATAAATAATTCGTATCTCAAACCCACCACCTCTTTTCTTCTTCAATACACCTTAATAGATTGGCTATTGCCAATACACTAGTGGATGATTCCCGCGAGTCCCGCGACATGCTACATCAACACCACGGCTAGTCGCAGTGTGTAGGTGCCAGGGTACTACCATGGAAGTAATAAGTAATTACAATAGTTACATTAGTACTTTTTACTTCCATGGGTACTACTTCGAATCTTTATGGTTTATGGCTGTATGGGCTTTAGATCCCTTTGCCTTTCCTCACGGATAAAGAAACAAAAAAAAATCTTTATGGTTTGGTAGTAGTGACACTTGTTTGGATGACACTGACATTTTTGATGAAAAACTCATATTCGTATTCGCCGGATCAAATCAAGTGAACGATCGATTTCGTCTTTTCCTTCAAAACATTTTTATCTTTTATTTTCTTGGGATTATCCTATAGAAAGTAAACTTTTGACCAGCCAAAAAATGTCAGGAAATATTAATCCTTTGGCAGGAACAGCCCATTTGTTGGATGAACTAGACAGTATGTGGCCTTATTCATTCATGTTTCTTTTCTTCCACTCCACTCCTATAAAATAATAATCTAAATGTGACTATTCTTTCATGAAGAGAAACTTATGGTGTTGCTGCGTGACGGACGAACTCTCATTGGTTACCTGCGCTGCGTTGATCAGTTCGCAAACCTAGTCTTACACAAAACAATAGAAAGGATTCATGTAGGTAAAGAGTATGGTGACATTCCTAGAGGAATATTCATTGTACGAGGAGAAAATGTAGTGCTTTTGGGTGAAATAGTAAGTATGAACTACTTTTACTATCTCATCTCATAAAGTATAAAACTTCATCTCCACCGCATTTTGGACGTAGTAAGTTTTAAATGTAAATAAGTAAATATTTCTATGTAAATTAACTATCCAAATTTAGTTGTTACCAGTCTTGTATACACCTGGTTCAGTTCTAGTACAGATGGCAGTCTCACATAGATCATAATTTTTCTGTAACTGCATGGTACATCTAAGTTTCTATAACTAAATTTCTGTAATTTCTATGTGAGAGAAAAAATAAAGATTTTCATATTTTAATTACAACTCAAATTGCCCAGCAGTGGGTCCTATTAGGTAAATAAAAAAAAATTACAACTCAATAAGTTTCTATTTATACTGTAAATAAAATTTTCAAGTTCAGATTTTTTTTAAATGTAATTTGCCAATTTCTAGGACAGAGAAAAAGAGGAGAACCTGCCACTAACAGAGGTTTCTGTGGACGACATACTGGACGCTCAACGCAGAGAACAAGATGCTAAGATTGAACAGCAAAAGTTACTCTCAAAGGCACTGAAAGAGAGAGGGCTAAACTTACTGGCTGATTTGGGACATGATGATATGTTTTAAACTTTTTAATTTAAGAGGTTATTTCATAGACTGATTCTATGATGTTAAAGTTCTTATAGAGCAAATATTGCATTGCATTGCAATACATTCTACATACAATCATTTGGAACTTAGGTTTTATTATTAAAAATGTGTACATAGTGAATATACAATGGAGACTTTATTATCCTGATGCTTGTTAACTGAAAATCTCAATAGATACATTAAATAAAATAAAAAATATTATTTAATTTATCTGTGCTATCAGTTCACATGGCAAATATAAAAAAACTATGATTGTTTTGTGCAGAAGACCCCATAACAGAAGTGAGTGTGACATAGCCGAGTGTCTTATTCAATACCATATAAATAATAATAAAATACTGTGTGGTGCTTATTATTATTTATTATTTACTATATGGGGACGCCAGCGCGAGCACCAGACGGGTGATCAGTCCACTTATGCTGGGACCATTTCACCCAATTCCCCGAGACACGTATAGGGTTTTGAGTTACCTGGCAACTCACGTTGGTGGCGCCCCACTGAATCTGCTTGTTACTTTGCAAAATTTTAACAACTGCCCTATTGTAATGTTGTGTGGTGCTTTGTATGCCCTAAAGCTTTCACTTCATAAAACTAAAGATTTACACTATCTGTACATTTACAATAACTGGTATCAGCATATTAGAGCCTCCATTGTATTGTGAACAAACCAACCATTATATTTTTCTAGAGTTGGGGTTTCACAGTCTCATTTTGGGATGCCAGATGCATGTTTAGAAACCATACCTAATATTGTTAACTTTAAAAACTGTAATCTATGAAAACTAAGTTTTTATTGATAAAAAAATATATTGTGTCAGAAAATAAATATATTGTGTCAGAAAATTATTCTCTGTTTTATTATTATTTAATTCCCTGTGATTCCCTGTCTTTGAAGCGCTGACAGGTTGGCCCAGACCTCGACATCCGCCGGCGGCACTCGGGGCGCAGAAGCAGAGATGGGTAACCACCCGGGTTAAAACCCGAGCCTGGGTTATAACCCAGTTACGACCCATTTCAATCCACCCAAACCACCCATTGACCGGGTGAAAACTAAATATTGTAAAAAAATATTTTTTTGTGTATTATTACAAGCGATTATTACGTAGGTACCCACCTAGAATGAAACATCTAAATATTCTATGGGAAATACCTATAAATAGTACCACATTTTACCTATTTTGTGTTACTGTGTAATATGAATATGAACATCATATTTATCTCCTATTATTTTAATAACAAGCCACATGAAATTTTGTACAAAGGTCCCTCATGTGACGTAAGTGAGCACTAAGAGAGGAATTTTGGAAAATCTACGCCTAAAGGGGTAAAAAAGGGGTTGAAAGTTTGTATGAAACTTCGTCATTTTTGAAGTTATGTTCATGAAATTATAGATTTACGCTCTTATGTAATAAAAAATAATAACATCATAATTGAATTTTAAATTTGTACTAATAAGGGTAAATAATAGGAGTTGAAATGATGTATGAAACTTCACCTTTTTTGATCCAATCTTCCTGTCGCATACTTCTTCTGGTCCAGTACGCTCTTGACAGAGCGGTTGTATTGATAAGGGCAGCTGTAATGCGCTTAACGACGTTTCGCCACCGTTGTCTGTTGGAGGTCATCCTGCTGCACTCGTTAACTGACCCTCCAATGGCAGACTTGATCAGGTCAGTCCAACGGGTGGGTGACCTTCCGCCCGGTCTAGTGCCTTCTGCCTTTCCTTGGACGACAAGGCGTTCTATGGACTGATTGTCACGCCGGAAAACATGACCGAAAAATGTGAGGATGCAAGATTGTACTATCGAAAACAGACGTTGCTTGATACCGAGTTCTTGAAGTATCGAGACATTTGTGCGAAACTCGGTCCACGAAACCCCAAACATTCTTCTCCAGCACCACATCTCCAGAGCATCTATTTTCTGTCTTTCCACAGAAATATGGGAAATATAAGCGTCCTCACAAGCATGATCTTCTTGGCTATGGTTATGTTTCTATTGCTCTTTAGTGAACGGCGACCGCCGCGATGGTTAAAGTTGCCACTGGGAGCGGGAGCGATGAATGATGCTCGACCGCCCCGAAGGGAAGATCTTCCCGCCAGGCTAGGTGTTAGGCCTGGGGAGCCGAGGCTCCGACGATGTTGCGTTGCAGTTCGTATATATAGCGAGTCGCCTTGGAAATTCTGATAGCGCGATTTAGGATTTTTCCGTTTTTGTTGATGAGATTGTGGGTTGTAGTATGGAGATTGAGTGGAGTCTGATCTGTAGTCTATTTGCGATGCTGTGAAGTTATTATTGGTTGGAGAATATTCGTACAATCTTTGTTATTCGCAATTATTTGTCGATATGTAAGTGTAGTGAAGACTGTGACGCCATCTTGTGTCGACCTTGCGAAGTAGTATTGCTTGCCGCCGAGATTTTGTGGAGCCGTCGTTTGTCGAGTTGCTGCATTCACTCGGTAGATGGTGGATGCCACAGTATTCCCCCCCCCCCCCAAGACCAAAGGTCTGATGTGATGAATCTGCTGTGCAGTCTGTGCTTCGTAGCTTGCAAGGGCCAGTCTTGTGTCCCAGTGAATCGGGAAGTGCTTGTAATCTAGTTGAGACTGTCGGTAGACTTGTGTGCGCCGGTCCCTGCAGAGCCACTACCCTGGTGAGTGAGAGTGCGCCGCCGTCGAAGTCGTTCAGGCGTGGGCTGCAAAGTGCGTCGGTACGGCAAATAAGGTGGTGTCATCCGCGTAACACAAGTTTGCAATCCTTTATCCACCAATTGTTACACCATCCGTCCAGTCTTCTAAAGTGATACGAATTATAAGCTCTGTGCACACATTGAATAAAAGTTTTAACATAATGCAACCCTGGCCTCCTCCGGCACTAGTATGGAAATCACTTGACAGAACATCATCCATGCGAACTGAGGCTGTGTCATCTTCATATAGACGGCTCAAAAGGTGTACAAGATGTTTTGGTGTGCCCATGTCTAGCAAGGTCTTCCACTATACGGGCCATTTCACCGAGTCAAAAGCTCTAGAGAAATCAACAAAGCAAATAAATACGGGCTTATTTAATTCTCTAGATTTCTTGATAATCTGGCGTACGATACGAATTTGTTCCCGAGTGCCCTTTCTCTTTACAAAACCTGCTTGTCGCATACACATAGGGTATCTTTCATCCCGGGAAATAGTACTGTTCATGTGGGAAATTCACGCGGGCGAAGCCGCGAGCAAAAGCTAGTAACGTATTAATGTAATTTTCGTTACCAATATATGATTCGGTATTCATTCGAAAAAAAATTGTCTCTTCTCAGATTAGGTACAAGATGTCATCCTCACTAACAGTATAAATGCGGAAATGATATTGTTTATTACCTCTTCACGCTTTATCTACTGGACCAAACTTCAAAAAAATTCACATAAACATAGTTAGGAGCACTGAGAAGAACATGGTATACTTATTATTCTAAAATAATTGACCGAGCGAGCGAAGCGAGCGAAGGTCTCTAAATCGAGTTGGGGGCGAAACACATTGTTTGTATGTATGTATGTATGTATGTTTGTACCGCGATAACTGCCCAACCGATAGTCCGATTTTGATGAAATTTGGTAGGCATGTAGGAAATATCAATAGAATTTTTAAGTTCGTTGGGCATTAAAATCGGTTCAGTAGTTTTTGAAATATTAATAAAAATGTCCGCGATTACGTAGCAAACGAAACCATAGCGTGTTCTAACTTTGGATAGCGCCATCTACATTTTACTTAGGGAACTGAATTAGTTAGAAAAGTCGAAATTAGATCTAAGCAGCGGTTGTAGACTTGTAGATGATTTGTAAGGTACACCCTCATATTACAAATTATTATTTAAAAAACAATCATTTTATAGACAACGCTTATAAAACTACGCTTATAAACGCTTAAAAACGCTTATAACACCCAGAAAGACTTTGAGGGCGGAAAAGAAGTTAGGTTCAGGTTATTTTTTTTTGTGACCACCCAGAAAGACTAAGGGCGGAAAAGAAGTTAGGTACAGGTTTTTTTTTATAACCACCCGGAAAGACTTTGAGAGCGGAGAAGAAGTTAGGTTTAGGTTTTTTTTTATGACCACCCAGAAAGACTGAGGGCGGAAAAGAAGTTAGGTTCAGGTTTTTTTTTTATAACCACCCGGAAAGACTTTGAGGGCGGAGAAGAAGTTAGGTTTAGGTTATTTTTTTTATGACCACCCAGAAATACTGAGGGCGGTAAAGAAGTTAGGTTCAGGCTTATTTTTATAACCACCCGGAAAGACTTTGAGGGCGGAGAAGAAGTTAGGTTTAGGTTATTTTTTTTTATGACCAGCCAGAAAGACTGAGGGCGGAAAAGAAGTTAGGCTCAGGTTTATTTTTTTATAACCACCCGGAAAAACTTTGAGGGCGGAGAAGAAGTTAGGTTTAGGTTATTTTTTTTATGACCACCCGGAGAGACTTTGAGGGTTGAAAAACGTTCTAATTCATATTGTTGTTTGTTTGTTTGGATTGGTCGTTCGTCTCGTTAGTCGTTTGGTAAAAATAATTTATATGTATAATTTACATAAAAGAAAATACAAGTCGTGTTACAGTTAAATAATAATTTCAGCTTCGTATGCCCAGTCGTTTTCGGCTGTGCATTGTCTGTAAGTCAGTCAGCTCAGTCAGTCACTCCCTAACGCAAGATTTTATATATTTTGATGATTGATTGATACTATTTTAGCGCCTGGGCTATTAAGAGGTCTTCCAATTTTTTTTTTTTGACCGAGCGAGCGAAGCGAGCGAGGGCTATAATTCAAGTTGGAGCGAAAAACACATTGTTTGTATGTATGTATGTATGTATGTATGTTTGTTCCGCGATAACTCTCGAACCGTTGTTCCGATTTTATGAAAGTTGGAATATATGTAGGGATAGTTAATAGAATTTTCAAGTTCGTTGGGCATCAAAATCGGTCCAGCCGTTTTTGAGATATTTAATTTTTTGCGAAAATAAATATTGTACCTATTTTAATAGTCGCGAGGTCTACGTTCGCAGCGAACGACTAGTAATTAGTTTTATTATAAACTGTTTTCACCCATCAAATTGGGTGATAATGGGTTATAACTGGGTTATAACCCAAACCACCCATTATAACCCGGGTGGATTGAAATGGGTTATAACCCATTACCCATCTCTGCGCAGAAGGCGGGCTTACGGCCAGTGTTGCCAACAGGTGAACGAGCTGTCCACCAGATTGAGACTTCTAAAACCACGGAATTTATAACTTGTGTTATAAATTCCGTGTCTAAAACCACCAGAAAACCACTAACCAAAAACCACCAAAGTTAAAAAGTCACTAAATCTTTTTTATTGTTAGGGCACGAAACATAGCAAGGCGCTGTGCGGTCGCGTTTACCGCGACCTGAAAATGGCCTTTTTTTCTATTTCATATATGATTTTTTCAGTATCAAACATGGTTACCGAACAAAACGAGCGCCCCATTCGCTTCCTATGTTTCGTAAAATTGAATCCTGTACAAACTTGCAAACGATCGTCTCGGGCGCAAGAAGGACGCGCGCCCGCCGCGCGACCGACGCGACGCGCGGTGGGCGCGCGTTTCTTTCGCGGCCGCGCCTCGGACGCTTGCTATGTTTCGTTTCATACACGGTTTCATACTAATCCATACAATTTAACAAAGCGTCCCAGGCGCGCGTCCCACTCGCGCCTTGGCGCGCGCCCCGGGCGCTTGCTATGTTTCGTGCCTAATACGAAAGAAAATAAGCAGGGATATATGAAAAATGCAGTAAAGAATTCCGAAACTTTAATTTGAGAAAAGAGAAAGTTCAGAATATAAAAAATATTTTGCTGGAAATTCCCGCTTCACCTGACAGAAAACTGCTATAAACACAAACATATTTTACGGGAAATCCCCGTAAAATATGAAAAAAAAAGGAAAAATTCTATTCCACTAAACCACCAGAAAAACCGACTGCCACTAAACGCAATATTTCCCCGGGATTCCGTCGTCCGGCTTAACGGCCCCGGGTAGAAAGGCGCCACCGTGTCAAGGCTGGCTGCTCCGAGGAGAGCGGCCGAGCCGAGGCCGCCGTGGTAGCGGCCGCCGCGCCGGGGCTGTGGAGCGAGATGGTCCCGGCACAAATGCGGTTGGCGTTGGCACCGTGTGGTTTTAGTGGGTTCAAGTCCCACACACCTGTCCGGCTTCCCGTGGCCGGATGGACGGGACGAGGGTCTTTCCACACGTAAAAAAAAAAAGTATCCAAAGAGCATATAATCACTACGCACAGACATATAATAATAGTAAGCAGACTGAACATGTCATTTGAAATTGCATGGCAAAAACACACACTAAGATTATTATTCACACAACGACAGAATACAGGGTCGGATCTAAGATAACACAGGCCTACAAATTTTAGGTCATGAATTCCCCTTTTCAGTTTAATAACTGATATTGACTAAGTTTGATACGCTGATTACAAATATGTAATCAGTTTTTCTTCATCACGTCCAGATTTTTAGTTATTGACCATGAACCAAAATTGCAATAAAATACATTTTTTTACAATAAAAAAATATTTATTAAAAAATACTTAGTTATGATAATAAATTTTTGTACAATATAAATTAATTAATAAGTTGCTTAATTCGTAAACACGTTAATCATCCTTGTGAAACCTTGTTCTTTTTTCTCCGAAGCTTCTGTTTTGTGATTTTCTCTTAAATTTCCGGTTTGGCTCATCTCGCTTCAAAAGCCAACAGTAGTCCGCTAACATATTAGGATTCCATCTTCCCTGATACCTCTTTTCCATGTCCTTCAAGTCCTGATGAAATCTTTCACCCTGTTCTTCGCTAACGGCTCCTAAATTTTCCGGAAAATAGTCAATGTGCGAATTCAGGAAGTGAAGCTTAATGGTCATAGAACAGCCCATCAAGCCAAAATTTGTTATCATTTTGGCCACAATGTAAGTCCAAAATACATGTTCTGTCCTTTTGACCACTTGCGAAGCTCTCGAACACATGTAGTACAAACTTTATGAGGTGTCCAAGGTTTGTCCTGGTTGCTGATGGTAAGTCCAAAATACATGAAGTAAACATTCTTCACAAAGTCTGTTATGCTTGCTCGTTGTTTTACCGTCACAAATTTCCCACAAATATAACAAAAACTATCGGGAGAATTCAAACAATTACGTGATGACATTTTTAAGTTTGCGTTGTCCAGTGCACAAAGAAACTGTGATTTTTCTAAAATGGTGTGGGTATTTATACCAAAAATAATATAATTATAATTAACTACGTGTACCCTCTTCTACGAATTGACATAAAATTGTACATAACAATATAGTTATATCTGTATTTAATACGCTCATTACTTAACGAGGCTAAAATCACCCCTTTTCAGCGCAATAAAGACATATTTCTTATACTAATTATGAAGTGATTAGCAAATTATGAATCATGATTATATTCATCATATTAATAGATTTATTTAATGCAGTAGCAATTTGATAAAACTCGTTTAATATTTTTCTATCAATTTTTAAAGGGAGCTCTCCGGCCAATTTTGAACAAAATCTAAAACTATAAATAAGATAAAAGTCTGACGTGAAGGATTTTTTTTACTATTTTTCTCGTAATCAGCGTGTCAAAATCTATCGAAAACGTTACTCAGAAATGAAAAGGGAAAACCATTGTAGGCCTGTGTAATTAATTATATTCAGTACAGTGTAGCAAAACCAAAAATTTTGATGAATCTTAAGCCGTGCGCGGTGTGCGGACGGATCTGCATCAGCTTTTTACAATGGGAAATTCTATCCCTTTTGGGAAAAAATACTAGTAATTAAATAAATAAAATTTATTTTAAATTATTTAAAATCACGTGCAATGAAACATTGCAATGATGTTGATGGTTGCTGGCGTCCATTCAATGTCCTGGTACTCGTAGTACGTAAGAGAAATACAGCAGTTCTCTTTCTTGAGGTATTATTTTCTGACATATTTTCCTTGTCCTGAAATAAAATTCACTGTCAGTATTTTTATAAAATGTGCATTTTAATCTTCAAGAAAGAATTCCTGAGATTTTTATAGAATAGGTACTAAATTCGTATATTTGCCTTGATTCGGCCCAGCCATAGTAAACAAAACTGGATCTGTCAAATGATCTATGCTATTTACGAAATTATTAAATTACTTGTAGTATTTCTTATGAAATGGTTATAATTAATACACTACTTTATAAAATAAATAATGATATTGCTGATAAATAGCATTCAAAAGTCTGAAAGTGCTTCCAGATGCTCCGATTTGGTTGGATCCAACCAAATCGGAACCGACATAGCAACCATTCCAACATTGCTACAGACTGTCCGACGGTCGGCCTTCCAACCGTCAGTTGAGTTTGCTCTGAAGTAGTGAACGGACGTCATGGATCATGCCACCGGTATTATAAAAAATGCTAAAATAGCGTTAAAAAATTTATTTAAATTAATTTATTTAAATAATTAAATTTATTTATTTATTTAAATACATTTAATATTTTTTTTAAACTTCCAGCATTATTAAATATGCTTGATTTCTTACATCTCTGTCTCATTCTTTGTGGGTTAAGTCCCAAAAACAGAAGTCTTTATAAAGTTCTAATAACTTTACTAGCTACGCCCCGGGGCTTCGCTTCCGTGGGAATTTCGGGATAAAAAGTACCCTATGTGCTATTCCCGGCATTTTTCTACCCGTATCATATACAAAATTTCATCGAAATCCGTCCAGTAGATTTTGCATGAGTGAGTAAGAAACATCCTCACAAACTCACATCCAAACCATATATAATATAAGTAGGATAGTAGGATTATTATATCGCGTTCTGTGATCGTCACTCCCTCGTTATTCATGTTGACGTCCTACATCGGCGGCGTTGCGAATGCGACTGAAGCCGATTTGGTTGGAACAAAGCGTCCAGACGTTCCGATTCGGTCGGACGGTCGGCTTGTCGGATGCGTCGGCAATCCGACCACGTCCGAGTCCGACCGATATTAATAATAATAATGTCGGGCCGACCGCTCTACACACTTTCCGATTCGGTCGTGGTCGGACGGTTGGATCCAACCAAATCGGAGCGTCTGGAGGCACTTTAATAATGGTTATTGTTTCAAAATATTATCATTGAGCACGTCAAAAAAATATGAATTGCTTACCGAAGGAACGATATTCCACGAATATTTTTTTATGAAACACTTCCACACATTGTACACGTTGCATTTTATCATTTCTATTGAGTTTAAAAGCACAAAACAGTAAAAAATAATTTTAAATATTTATGACAACTGTGACAACACAACAAATATGACAGTTAAGGATCATTTCGCATGAAAAATCCATAGAGCAACACGGACTCCTTAGGCCGTTTGTCCACCGCCGCCGTCACCGTCACGTCACCGAGAACGAGATGACGGCGCCGAAGTAGCGGTACATACATTTAATATGGGCCGTTTGTCCACCGCACGCCCATCACCCGAGCGCCGTCATCTCGGCCGCCGAGATTGCGAGTAGATCGGCGTGACCGCTAGAACGTCGCCGAGATTTTGACGGGCCGATGTGCCGGCAATACAAAACACTTGAAAACACGTATGAACTTGTCCACACTGCCGTCACGTCACCGTCGCCTCGTACACGAGCTCAGTCATTATTTTGTCTGTCATCAATTATCATCATTGTAATAAAAATGGCCAAAAAATTTAAATATGACATTTATTCATTAATAGAAATTGTAGAAAGTAAAGAATGTTTGTGGGATGCCATCACTTTATTTCTTCGAAAACGCGACTACCACGCATGACAACTAGAACGAACTAAACCAGCGAAATCGTTTGCGGTGGACAAACGATCGCCGTCACGTCATATTAAACTCGGCCCGAAATAATCTCGTTCTCGGTGACGGTCCGGTGACGGCGGCGGTGGACAAACGCCCTTACGGAGGGAGAAGCCATAGCGACATGTTTCCATTCAAATCTTTCTGGCATTTTTTGCGGGGGGAGGGAAATTCACGCAAGCGCTGTTCGGTACACACATACATAATGAAAATCTGTAATTACGACACCACATATAAAAAATAAAACAATACATTGACAAATCTGTCACCACCCGTCAGATTTTTGTGTACGAATTTATGACAGAACACACATTAATATATTTTTGACTTTATTTTCAATAGTGAATGGCAAAAATGTAATTCTGCATTATCGATGAATTATAAATTATCGAATTTCTCGGGCAACTATATAATCAATAGAAATATAAATATTTATTTGTTAAAATCAATAGCTTTAATAAAATCTGTAGAGTGGTTTAGCCGTGAGTATAACAGTATTACTTCGCATTTATAATATTTATTGCCAAGGAGGTATGGAAATATGGATACGTTCTTATGAATGACATACCCGGGGCTCTAGCAGTAATTTGCATTTTTTATATGTATACTAGTGGTTCTATCTATGGGTCTGACGAAGAATGTGCACTTCGCAAAACATACACTCGAACACAAGGTGGATTTCGCAATTGGTGCACTTCGCAGAATTAGCATAATCCTAAATAGGTATGTATTATAAATGCGAAAGTGAGTTTGTTTGTTTGTTCCTTTTGACACTTTATCTACTGAAACAATCTTCTTGAATTTTCGCATATACATAGCTGGAAATACGGAGAAGGACATAGGGTACCTTTCATCCCGGGAAAGAGCACTGTTCCCGTGGGAAATCCACGCGGGCGAAGCCGCGGGCGAAAAGCTAGTAATAAATAAAATCACAGTTGCAAAGTTATCACGTTTATTAGTTAATATATAACTATACCTATCGCAGTTTATCGATACAGGGCTACAACACACAATGTAAGCAAAGTAACATCACTAAATCTGGATGTTGGACGGAATTATCACTCGACAAATCCGTGTTTCTATAGGCGACCGGACTGATGTTGGTAAACAAATCCAACAATGACATTATAATAAAATGTATGAATTTTTGTTTAATTTTTAATCATATATGATAAGAATTTACTTACTAGAGAAATGTAACACCATCTTTCTGTAAAATAGATGTCCCAGACCTCTTTTTGCAGCACAAAATTGAACAATTCGGAATTTTTTGTATTGCGGCCTATGTGTCATTCACACTGACTGATGGATTCTGTCTAGCGAAAAGTCCGAATGCAAACAGTTTTTATAAACGCTCAAGTCCACCTGGACCTAAGCTTTGCCAGAGGGGAAAGACATCTATGGCGCCTCCCTTCCGGGCCGCGCGCGGAAGTCCTTGTTGCTCGAAGGAAAAATCCGACTTGGATGATAAATCTTTCAGTGTAGTGGTTCGTGTTGCAATACATTGCAATGCTAAGGAAGGAAAGGGACAGATTTATGTGACAGTCCTTGTCATGAACAGGATGCAAATATTGTCAAATATCATCAGTGTGTGTGAAATTTGTGTTTCTTCTGCTTATATTTAAAAAAAAAAAAATATTTCTGTGTCACTACGTCTAGTATCGATAGGCCTATCGATAGTATGACTGTTTTTCCACAGACATATAATAATAGTAAGCAGACTGAACATGTCATTTGAAATTGCATGGCAAAAACACACACTAAGATTATTATTCACACAACGACAGAATACAGGGTCGGATCTAAGATAATTAGGTAATTATATTCGGTACAGTGTAGCAAAACCAAAAATTTTGAGACGCTGAATCTTAAGCCGTGCGCGGTATGCGGACGGATCTGCATCAGCTTTTTACGATGGGAAATTCTATCCCTTTTGGGAAAAAATACTAGTCATTAAATCAATAAAATTTATTTTAAATTATTAAAAATCACGTGCAATGAAACATTGCAATGATGTTGATGGTTGCTGGCGTCCATTCACTGTCCTGGTACTCGTAGTACGTAAGAGAAATACTCCCCATAACAGTTCTCTTTCTTGAGGTATTATTTTCTGGCATATTTTCCTTGTCCTGAAATAAAATTCACTGTCAGTATTTTTATAAAATGTGCATTTTAATCTTCAAGAAAGAATTCCTGAGATTTTTATAGAATAGGTACTAAATTCGTATATTTGCCTTGATTCGGCCCAGCCATAGTAAACAAAACTGGATCCGTCAAATGATCTATGCTATTTACGAAATTATTAAATTACTTGTAGTATTTCTTATGAAATGGTTATAATTAATACACTACTTTATAAAATAAATAATGATATTGCTGATAAATAGCATTCAAAAGTCTAATAATGGTTATTGTTTCAAAAATAACACGAAATTGTATATTATCATTGGGCACGTCAAAAAACATGTATTGCTTACCGAAGGAACGATATTCCACGAATATTTTTTTATGAAACACTTCCACATATTGTACACGTTGCATTTTATCATTTCTATTGAGTTTAAAAGCACAAAACAGTAAAAAATAATTTTAAATATTTATGACAACTGTGACAACACAACAAATATGACAGTTAAGGATCATTTCGCATGAAAAATCCGGCTTGGATGATAAATCTTTCAGTGTAGTGGTTCGTGTTGCAATACATTGCAATGCTTAGGAAGGAAAGGGACAGAGTTATGTGACAGTCCTTATCATGAACAGGATGCAAATATTGTCAAATATTATCAGTGTGTGTGTGAAATTTGTGTTCCTTCTGCTTATATTAAAAAAAAAATTTTACTTCTGTGTGTTTTTCACACAGACATATAAAATTTATTTCTGTGGTTTTTCATGGTCAAGCAAGTGTCGATAGTCAAACTATCGATACCTAGTGCTACTTTATTTGCTTTTAAAATAAAACTCAGGGAAAATACGTTTGGAACTATATTTTTTAACATTAGAAAAATAAGCATCAAGTTAAAAATTTTATGAAATAAAAAGTTAGGTACTATTTAGTATTTATGTATATTGTTGTTTAATAATACAAACATTATTAAATAATATGGATATTAGTACGAAAAAAATTACCTTTGTTCAGAATTTTAACATAGTGATTATTTTCTCTATGTTCAGAACGTACCTACTAGTTTGGCCGTTCGACTCGACCGTTGTGTCAAATGACGTTTGAAAACAAACCCCTTTTGCCTTTAGTACATAGTTTAGTTATTTTTATGTAAAATAATATTATTTTGGCTTAAATATGACGATGTCTTGTGCAACAGACTTTGAATAGCATGATTACATTATTGTGTTTTAATATGCGGACTATGTAGTAAAGTTTCTAGTAAAAATAACTTGGGATCCAGGTTTTTACATTGTGCTGAAAAAAAAATGAATTCCTCGGATTTCTCTTTGATAGAAAGGTTACGGAAAGAAAATTTAGATCAATTTTTCACATTGGTTCGCATGCATTTATCGTTTGTAGTAGATATAAACACTGACGAGTAAGTAAACCATATAGAAATATTTTGTATTTTTTTTACTTGTATTAAAAATAATGATTTTATGACATAAATCTCATGTTCTTTTCAGTGTTGATTGTTCAACAGATAAACCAAAGCAATTTCGATGGAATTTCCACAAGAAAACCAAACACACTGGGTCAAATTCTAGTCAAAATAGTAATAATAATGTCAAGAATGTAGAAGGAAGTTCTATAACTGAAGATGGTATACTTAGGCTTAATGAATTGATAGATTTTCTATCTAAACAAGACAGTAAGTATGATTGTTTGTTGTTTTATTATATTAATAGAATAAAAATCATGTTATTAGTAAAATGGTAAAACAATATAAGTACACTTTGTTATAGCTTCTGTTTCCGATTTTGATCTGATTTTATTAAAAATAATTACAGATGTAACACAAGAGGGTATATTCCGCCGCACAGGCTCTCTCAGCCGGCAGCAAGAACTGCGTCAGCTTCTCCAAACCGGCTCGAGTTTGGAACTAGAGGAGGGACGGTTCTCAGTGCACGATTGTCAAAAGGCCGGTACTCAAGGGATTCCTAGCGGAGTTACCTCAGCCGCTGTTAATGGACCAGTATTATCAGACTTATTGCACCCTGGCTGGTAAGGATTAAAATAATGTACATTATTTTACAGTCTTTTGTTGAAAAATTTTGCATGCATAAAGCACCTTTAATTAGCGAAAAGCTTCACCTTATGCGCTTTTAATTAAAAGCTTGTGGTGTATTACTCTCCACATGCCAAAACAAGTACTTTCTTGAACTTTGATTGTCATGTTTTTCCGACAACTGTTTTTTGCAATTAGGCCTCCAATTAGGGCCCATTTTGTGTGAGGAGACTGTCCTGGGTCACAGCTAGTAATAAATAAATAAAATAAAATGTTTTTACATCAAATACAAGGTACAGAATGGTTACCTAATTATAGAAGGCCAGGCTCTTTTAGGCAAAAAGCATGCCAGAGTTCCCTGCATGACTTAAATCTTTACATATAAAATTGATTTGGTTTGGAAAGACTTTATTGCACAAATAACATAATACAACACATAAAATTTACATAACAGAAGAAAGGCAACAGCAGACTTATCCCAAATTGATTTAATAACATACAATTTTCATTATATCTCCAGCCCAATATCCACCAAATGCAGAATCATCGGAAGCTAAGCTCCTCACAGCACTGCAACTCTTGTTGCTTCTACTAGCTCCTTCGCACCGTAGTTTTCTGGAGAGATTGCTGTCGTTGCTCCGCCTTGTGGCTGACAATGAGGCATCTAACCGCATGTCACCTGACACACTGGCTACTATGTTCACTCCTCACTTACTGTGTCCGAGAAAGGTAAGTAAACAAAATTACGTAAATAAATTAAATTATACAACACATCTGCTCATAGCCTGACAGGCTGATCGCAAGATTCAACATAGAAAAAAAATAAAATTGCTTGTTTCTGTAATACAAAAATGTTTCCTATCTCAGTTGCATTTCCCCATACCAATAATGCAATACTGCAATTCCCCATACCATAATATTCAGCTTTATGTTACTCAGTTTTGCACACTTGTATCCTAATGTACAGTCACAAGCATTAACATGTAAACACATCAGTCCTTAAGACTATGTGATAAGATCTAAAATTGAATACATATTATTGAGTAGTGCGGTATAGCATTAGATAGTCTTGGAAGAAGGAGAGAGAGGCCTTTGTCCAGTTCTGGAACAAAGATGGCTTTCAATCATCAATACATAATAAAACTGTAACTGGCCTGTGTCTGTACATAGGCGATATTTAAGAAAAAAAACTACGAGGGGTCTTTATAGGGCCAATAGAAGCCAAAACATTTTTGTCTTTCTGTCTGTATGTTCGTAGCCCATCACGTAAAAACTACTGGACCAAATTTGATGCGGTTTTCACTATCGTATTGTTGAAGTATATAAAATCTGGCATAGTTTTCATCTTGATACGCCGCCGCTTAGAACCGGAGATATAAACAATAGTAAATTACGCGCGGGCGAAGTCGCGGGCATAGGCTAGTTAAATAATAATAATTTGTGACCCTCTATTATCAAATTATGGTAACTGTATTCCAGTTATCGCCAGAGACGTTCCACACAGAAGCTATCGCGCTCGCTCCTGTAATCAGTTTCATGATCCGCCACAGTTCGAGATTGTTCGAAGCGCCCACTAAACTAGCGACCGACGCGGCTGCGTACTTCACGGTGCGAGAGAGACGGAGAGTGTTGTCGCCTGATGTGGATCTTGATGAGAGCATCACTGATAAGTAAGTGGAAACAAGAGAGTGTTTACCCTATAATCTGTTACGATTGCATATTATAAAACTTGGTATGGTTTTTATGGAGTTCCTGGGGAGTATTTTATCATTTCTCCACACTACTGCCATGCAAGTACTTCTTTTTTTACACACGTCAACTGCTAAACAGATGTTTTCAGTCATCATGTGACAACATTTATTATTTTATTTATTTATTTCATTTTATACAGCGTGTCATTACAGGCCTAATCCAACATCGTTGAAAACAAAGAAAAATTATAATTTATCATGTCAACATGCTGTGATCAACTCTAGTTGCCAGCAACAAATAGTCTGCAACTCATCAAGTTTATCATGAACATGGCTTGTCACAACAATCCTACTTAAATCGCAGTGTCCATTGGCAGGGTCGCCATGTAAGGTTGTCTGGTAGATTAAACTAGTGAATGCTCGAATAACACTGTCAACTGTGACAATTACATAGGTACTTAATCTTACCCTGACCACAGAATTAATATAAGTACTACACACAGAAAGGAAGCTTCCTTACCCTCCCGCAATATGACGTACCCCGCACTTCTCCCCCGTTCATTTGCGGATTGGGACGCTATGACTATGAAAACGGACACATTGACGTGTTCACGGATGTACAGTTTCATTTGTAGTAGTAGTAGTAGGTATATATGACGCCCCGTGTAGTAGGTATACCTATATGAAGTGCCCTCCCTGTGCCCTGACAATGCTTGACCGTTTTTAGAGTTCCGTACCTCAAAAGGCAAATTGGAACTCTTATAAGATCACTTTGTTTCACCATTCCAGAACAGCAGCGAACACAGTGTACACATTCGTGGACCGGCGCCGTACTCGCGCCGAGAACGAGAGCAACCCCACCGACACTGCGCTCGCGCAGCTGTACGCGCACATCCAGGCGCTGCCCGACTCGCAGCACAAGCGGAGGCTCATCAAGCACTTCAACAGGCAGAACGGATACGGTGAGACTGTTATATATGAGAGAGCAACCCCACCGACACTGCGCTCGCGCAGCTGTACGCGCACATCCAGGCGCTGCCCGACTCGCAGCACAAGCGGAGGCTCATCAAGCACTTCAACAGGCAGAACGGATACGGTGAGACTGTTATATATGAGAGAGCAACCCCACCGACACCGCGCTCGCGCAGCTGTACGCGCACATCCAGGCGCTGCCCGACTCGCAGCACAAGCGGAGGCTCATCAAGCACTTCAACAGGCAGAACGGATACGGTGAGACTGTTATATATGAGAGAGCAACCCCACCGACACTGCGCTCGCGCAGCTGTACGCGCACATCCAGGCGCTGCCCGACTCGCAGCACAAGCGGAGGCTCATCAAGCACTTCAACAGGCAGAACGGATACGGTGAGACTGTTATATATGAGAGAGCAACCCCACCGACACTGCGCTCGCGCAGCTGTACGCGCACATCCAGGCGCTGCCCGACTCGCAGCACAAGCGGAGGCTCATCAAGCACTTCAACAGGCAGAACGGATACGGTGAGACTGTTATATATGAGAGAGCAACCCCACCGACACTGCGCTCGCGCAGCTGTACGCGCACATCCAGGCGCTGCCCGACTCGCAGCACAAGCGGAGGCTCATCAAGCACTTCAACAGGCAGAACGGATACGGTGAGACTGTTATATATGAGAGAGCAACCCCACCGACACTGCGCTCGCGCAGCTGTACGCGCACATCCAGGCGCTGCCCGACTCGCAGCACAAGCGGAGGCTCATCAAGCACTTCAACAGGCAGAACGGATACGGTGAGACTGTTATATATGAGAGAGCAACCCCACCGACACTGCGCTCGCGCAGCTGTACGCGCACATCCAGGCGCTGCCCGACTCGCAGCACAAGCGGAGGCTCATCAAGCACTTCAACAGGCAGAACGGATACGGTGAGACTGTTATATATGAGAGAGCAACCCCACCGACACTGCGCTCGCGCAGCTGTACGCGCACATCCAGGCGCTGCCCGACTCGCAGCACAAGCGGAGGCTCATCAAGCACTTCAACAGGCAGAACGGATACGGTGAGACTGTTATATATGAGAGAGCAACCCCACCGACACTGCGCTCGCGCAGCTGTACGCGCACATCCAGGCGCTGCCCGACTCGCAGCACAAGCGGAGGCTCATCAAGCACTTCAACAGGCAGAACGGATACGGTGAGACTGTTATATATGAGAGAGCAACCCCACCGACACTGCGCTCGCGCAGCTGTACGCGCACATTCAGGCGCTGCCCGACTCGCAGCACAAGCGGAGGCTCATCAAGCCACTTCAACAGGCAGAACGGATACGGTGAGACTGTTATATATGAGAGAGCAACCCCACCGACACTGCGCTCGCGCAGCTGTACGCGCACATCCAGGCGCTGCCCGACTCGCAGCACAAGCGGAGGCTCATCAAGCACTTCAACAGGCAGAACGGATACGGTGAGACTGTTATATATGAGAGAGCAACCCCACCGACACTGCGCTCGCGCAGCTGTACGCGCACATCCAGGCGCTGCCCGACTCGCAGCACAAGCGGAGGCTCATCAAGCACTTCAACAGGCAGAACGGATACGGTGAGACTGTTATATATGAGAGAGCAACCCCACCGACACTGCGCTCGCGCAGCTGTACGCGCACATCCAGGCGCTGCCCGACTCGCAGCACAAGCGGAGGCTCATCAAGCACTTCAACAGGCAGAACGGATACGGTGAGACTGTTATATATGAGAGAGCAACCCCACCGACACTGCGCTCGCGCAGCTGTACGCGCACATCCAGGCGCTGCCCGACTCGCAGCACAAGCGGAGGCTCATCAAGCACTTCAACAGGCAGAACGGATACGGTGAGACTGTTATATATGAGAGAGCAACCCCACCGACACTGCGCTCGCGCAGCTGTACGCGCACATCCAGGCGCTGCCCGACTCGCAGCACAAGCGGAGGCTCATCAAGCACTTCAACAGGCAGAACGGATACGGTGAGACTGTTATATATGAGAGAGCAACCCCACCGACACTGCGCTCGCGCAGCTGTACGCGCACATCCAGGCGCTGCCCGACTCGCAGCACAAGCGGAGGCTCATCAAGCACTTCAACAGGCAGAACGGATACGGTGAGACTGTTATATATGAGAGAGCAACCCCACCGACACTGCGCTCGCGCAGCTGTACGCGCACATCCAGGCGCTGCCCGACTCGCAGCACAAGCGGAGGCTCATCAAGCACTTCAACAGGCAGAACGGATACGGTGAGACTGTTATATATGAGAGAGCAACCCCACCGACACTGCGCTCGCGCAGCTGTACGCGCACATCCAGGCGCTGCCCGACTCGCAGCACAAGCGGAGGCTCATCAAGCACTTCAACAGGCAGAACGGATACGGTGAGACTGTTATATATGAGAGAGCAACCCCACTGACACTGCGCTCGCGCAGCTGTACGCGCACATCCAGGCGCTGCCCGACTCGCAGCACAAGCGGAGGCTCATCAAGCACTTCAACAGGCAGAACGGATACGGTGAGACTGTTATATATGAGAGAGCAACCCCACCGACACTGCGCTCGCGCAGCTGTACGCGCACATCCAGGCGCTGCCCGACTCGCAGCACAAGCGGAGGCTCATCAAGCACTTCAACAGGCAGAACGGATACGGTGAGACTGTTATATATGAGAGAGCAACCCCACCGACACTGCGCTCGCGCAGCTGTACGCGCACATCCAGGCGCTGCCCGACTCGCAGCACAAGCGGAGGCTCATCAAGCACTTCAACAGGCAGAACGGATACGGTGAGACTGTTATATATGAGAGAGCAACCCCACCGACACTGCGCTCGCGCAGCTGTACGCGCACATCCAGGCGCTGCCCGACTCGCAGCACAAGCGGAGGCTCATCAAGCACTTCAACAGGCAGAACGGATACGGTGAGACTGTTATATATGAGAGAGCAACCCCACCGACACTGCGCTCGCGCAGCTGTACGCGCACATCCAGGCGCTGCCCGACTCGCAGCACAAGCGGAGGCTCATCAAGCACTTCAACAGGCAGAACGGATACGGTGAGACTGTTATATATGAGAGAGCAACCCCACCGACACTGCGCTCGCGCAGCTGTACGCGCACATCCAGGCGCTGCCCGACTCGCAGCACAAGCGGAGGCTCATCAAGCACTTCAACAGGCTCCGACACGGATGACGGTGAGACTGTTATATATGACCTTGACTTATTTTGTACCAGTATACCTCGTATAAAGCGAATGCTAGCTTGTAAATTTTTTGAGCATTAAAATGATTATTTACCACGTTGCAATGCAAATGTACCTTACCTATGTCGCTGTGTAAACATTTAGTAATTTTTCATACTCCCCGTTTTGTATATGTGTTTCCATGGTATAATTTCCTTTTGTTAGCATTCATACATAGCGTTTAAAATTTTAATCTATTTGTGAAGATTTGTAATTGGCATTTTCCTGGCTATAATATTACTACTGTTTAATGTATGCTGTAAATCTTCCGTAAATAAATATGAGAGACCAACCCCACGGACACTGCACTCGCGCAGCTGTACGCTATATGTTAAATATAATACTAGCTTTTGCCCGCGGCTTCGCCCGCGTGAATTTCCCACGAGATCAGTGCTTTTTCCCGGGATGAAAGGTAGGTACCCTATGTCCTTCTCAGTAGTTCGAACTATGTGTATGCGAAATTTCAGGAAGATTGGTTCAGTAGATAAAGCGTAAGAGAACAAAGAAGCCAAACAAACAAATAAATAAAAAACTCACTGTCGCATTTATAATATTAGTTAGGATACACTATCAACGAAATCATACTTAACTGCTTTAAGAACAATATTGTTCATATCCCAGGCACTCCAATCCAAATCCAGAGGACGGGTAAAGTCGCGGGGTCGCGTAGTTTCGGAGACTCCATCAAACGACACATCTTCAACAAGGGGCTTCTCAACAAAACTCCCAAAAAGGGATCCGGTTCCAACATCAATACCGTTGAAGAGGTAAGTAACTATATATTAATAGGGAATATACAAAGCTTGACGTAGATGGCGCCACTGGTACATGCAGTAAACAAAGATTCGGACATTCCAACTATGAGTCATAATACACAGGTCATACATATACCTATAGGATCCTATAATGGCTACATTTATGAATCAGAATAATGAGGGATTTTCCGAGACTCAAATAAAAAAAAAATAGTTCCAGATAACTTCATAGATGGCGCTTAAGTAAAGGCGAGAGAAAAAGTCCTATACAAAAAGCAGAAATTCACGGGATTGTCATTTTTAATAAAAAATAAAACTTAGTAATAAAAAAAACATCTATCAAGCTAATTATTAAAAAAAAACACGACTGACAACTTACATAGCCTATGTCACTTGGAAGAATGCAAGGAATTTAACAATACCTCTCACATCAAAATCAATGTCAAATGGTGGAATAAAGAAACTTACATACATACTTACATACATGAACCCTGAAAACATAACACTCCTTTTTTGGTCAGTTGTGTAAAAAGTATCAATACTGTGATTTGTGCAACTGTCAAACTGTTAGGTGATTTTTTTTTGCCTCTGGTTGACAAGAAAAAGCGCACCTTAAAGGTTCAGCCATTATTACGACTCGGCTTTCATAAAACGCTATCTGTTGAGACTTTTTTATACTGATTTTTTTTCTTAATTTAGCTGTCAGAAAATCGCTCATTATGGTCCATTTTCCATTTCCTAAATACTTAAAAATTAACCTTATTCGTGATGTTTTAAGGTTCATTTGATCATATTCTGATTCGTCAATGTGGCTATTTTAGGCTGGGGTCATATGTATGAAATAATTCCAATCATAGAAACTAACAAACCACCCGTTGCCGTGGTGAATAAGTTATTTGTACCTTTGAAAAACTTGCAATGTAAAAAAATACTTGTTTATTCTTTATGCTAGTGGTGCCAACTGTTGTGATAGCATCGCAGTTATATTCCTTATTCGTACTAAAATTTCGCTATCTATTGTTTGCTTAGTATGATGTTTTGACAATTTGTGTTCCATTGCAACTTTGTCATGTACAAATTAATCATTTTCTATATTGCAAACTTATCAAGTTACTCGTATAAGTTAATTTAATAATTTTCGCAAATTAGTATATTATTTTTTTCCGTTCATTAGAGTTTAGTGTAGAGTAACGTGATATGCTGCTATTTTTACTGAAAGCATGGGCGCAAACAGTCTGGCATTTTGTAATGTTATTCTATATATAAACTGAATAAATAAATAATGGTGACTCTTAGAGGTCAATTACACTCGCCTCTTTACCGTTATTGTGTGATAATTCAATTTCTGTTTTAGTTTTATTAATTTTATTCAATTTGTATTAGAATTTGTGGTATAAAATAATTTTATTATTTTGCGCCGTCTATGTTTCTCATGTTTCTCAAATCTGTTTCTCATATTACTTCAATAAAAATGCCAGTCTATTTGCTCCACTTCTGTTTAGTCTAACATCGCGCATCGTCGCCCTAACATCTCTTGTCTTTTTCTCCCATAACGCGTGTGTCCTAACTTTCGCATCATGTGCTAAACGCATGCATTATTTTCAGAAATCGAGCAAAATAAAATTACGTTTCTCGGATGACAGTAAAGTCGATGTGTCGCACAAAAATATTGTATTGAAAAATCTAGCGAACAAAATAGCCAGTTCCGAATCGTTAGACGATAACGATAGTTACGATTCGGACGCGAGTAACGAAAGCACTCTATCTGAAGGCGCTTTGAACAAATCTAAAAAAAATAGCCCCAAATTCGTATCAGAACCGAATTTAAGCGTGTTAGACGCAGAAGAAACGCCAAAAAATACGAAAAAGCGAACGAGGTTGTTTCGTTCCAAAATACTGTCGTCATCACAGAATTTGAATAAGAAATATCAGAAACGGGCACCTATAAGAGGGACTCCTACTTCATGCGTTTCTTGTTTCGACGAGCAAGACACTGGTTCTGAGAATGATATGTCTCAGCCAGAAAATAAGGAAGAAATTGGCACGCCAAAGAAAGATCTTCCAGCCAGTGATATGGAATTAAAGTTGCACTATTTAACTAGCACCCCAGGTTTGACTGAAGCAGTTGAGTTTGAAGAGGAATCCAGTACGCCTTTCACAGTGAATTTTAGAAGAGCCTCTATGTCACCGATCACTAAATCTACGCAAAAACTGTCTAAGGCTATGCAGGTTTGTGTGTCATGTACATTTTTTTACGTGCATTGTTTCGTGTGCTTATTTCTCTATTCTATTCTAACTAAATTTCTACATTGTTTTCTCTAATATCATTTCCAGTGATATTTATTTTAAGATGTGAATTTCAATTTCACCTATTTTGGTCCCCTAGGAGTGGAATTTCCAAAATTTCTTTCTTAATGCTCATAGAAAAATAAAATAAATTATACAGACAAATCACACAGATTGAGTTAGCCCCAAAGTAAGTTCGTCTCTGTGTTGATATACCATTATTAGTCAGCATCCATCTGTTACATATACAGATGGCGCCACTGGGCTTAATGTGTTAGCATTAAGCCTCTAATACACTAGGCAACAATTGACGCGCGACATATTATGCTATTTCACTCACTTCTACTGTCTAAAGTGAAATAGCAAACCATGTTTCCACTCATGTAAATTGCACGGGGCGAGAAAAAACGACATGTTGCCTAGTGTATTGAAGGCTTTACGTTCAGCTGTTTCTAAATTCAATTTTATATACTTAGATGACGCCACTGGGTTCAATGAGTGAGCATTAGTTTTGTATTTAAGAGTAGGGGGTTAAAATTTTCTAAATATTTAAAAATGAACCTTATAGACGGTGGAATAAGGTCCATCTTCAAATATTTAGGTAATGAGAAATGGATCCTATTCCGATTCATCAGTGGCCGTATTAACCCCTAAAAAACCCTTAAAAGCTAACAGAATCCCAATGTAGCTTAGAACGAATTGTGGATGGAAAAGTCGAAAGCAGAAACTTTGACTTAGGAACTTTGTTTGGACTAGTTAGGAGATAAACATACTAAAAGTTCTGGACCACCAGACACGAGCCCTTTGGGGGCAAGAAGGTCCCGTTTTTAGGTGTTCTACAACAACAACAAGAATACTTTATTAACACACTAGCTTTTGCCCGCGGCTTCGCTCGCGTGAATTTCCCACGGGAACAGTGCTTTTTCCCGGGATGAAAGGTACCCTATGTCCTTCTTCGTACTTCCAGCTATGTGTATGCGAAATTTCAGGAAGATTGGTTCAGTAGATAAAGCGTGAAGAGGTAACAAACAAACAAACCTACAAACAAACAAACTCACTTTCGCATTTATAATATTAGTTAGCACAAGAAATTACGTTTTAAGATACATAAAGCTACTTACAAGAAAGGAAGATGCGCAAAAGCCGGCCTTATCGCTGAAAGCAATTTCTTCCAGGCAACCCATTGAGAAATTGCTGTAGACGAACGTTCTACTACATAATGAAAGCTATGCTTTCGACTTTTCCACGAACATTCCCCTTGTAAGCACTCATTGACCAAATGAAATGCGCAGGAGTCGATAATGACCCCGCGCTCGCGCAAGCCGCTCATTGTGACGCGGCGGGACAGTCTGCCCGATGGGGACAGGCCGCGGCCGGGACCGGGACTGGGACCGGAACCAGGACCGGAACTGGGACCGGGACCAGGACCAGGACCGGAACCGGCGTACGAGGCCATGTCTATGTCTATATCGCCCAACAATGACAGCGATTTTGTGTCGTCCGACGACGATATATCCAGATCTTCGTATTATGACAGGTTAGTACTGATTTTTTTACATAATATTGCATGTGTAGCCTGATCAGGAATATAAAAACCCTCGCCATGTTGAGGAAAAGCAATAGAACTAATTTTTTATACTGGCAACTAATTTGAAAACCCATCTGTCATTTCTCCTGTCAAAGTTTGACTTTCAATCAAGGGCGGATCCAATATTTTTATTTCTGGGAAGGGCACCGTTTTCCGTTGTCGAGAATATTTCCGAGATATTTTTAAGGAAGTTTCCGCTTGTTCTTTGAAAATTTCGAGAATGGCACATCACTAATGGTGGCGGTTAATTTTTTGGAAATAAACTTGTAAGAAACTATTACTAGGTACTAAATCCTGTAATTATAGCAACTCGAATCTTAATTTGATATGTACTGTTATGGAACCTGCCTCCACAGTACATAATAATATGTACACAAAATAGCAGTCGGGGATGTGGAGGTGCATGTGCCCCCGATCTCCGACCTACAGATCCGCTACTTCTTTTAATAATGTTGCAATATAAAACGCGTAAGTGCTGCCTCTAATTCAGGGTTTTTATATTTCCGTCAGGCTTTAATTTGTGTAATAATCCTACTACTCTTAATATTATAAATGCGAAAGTTTAGATGTGAATTTGTGAGTTTGTGAATATGTTTTTTACTCAATCACGAAAAATCTACTGGACGGATTTCAAAGAAATTTGTAACACAGGTTGAAAAATACCGAAAATAGCACATAGGGTACTTTTACCCCGAAATTCCCACGGGAGCGAAGCCCCGGGGCGCAGCTGGTTTGTGGTATTTTTTAGACTAAACTGTGTATTTGAAGTATACAGGAAAATTCTCGTGCGATCCTCAGATTTTAATGTGTTTCTCGCATTGAGAAATACAAGATAAATCTATATTTATAGAGTACTAATATTATAAATGCGAAAGTGAGTTTGTTTCTTTGTTTGTCATCTCTTCACGCTTTATCTACTGAACCAATCTACCTGAAATTTCGCATAAAACATAGTTAGAAGTACGGAGAAGGACATAGGATATCTTTCATCACGGAAAAAAGCACTGTTCCCGTAGGAAATTCACGCGGGCGAAAGCTAGTTAAAAAAACTGGTTTATTTCAGTTGTTAAAATTACAAGTATCATGAAAATTAAATTTAGTACTTACTGCATCATTTTCACCTACTCGCCCATCAATCAACACGTGGCTTTTGGGTCTTATGACCTAGAGCTCTGTCTATCCCGTAAGGGAAACAGACGTGATAATATGTATGTGTGTACGCATCTTAAGTGCAAAAAATATCCAAAACAAATATTATATCATGATAGTCTGTAAGAGTTGAAATAAAATAAATAAATCATGAAATGTCTGAGAAACCTAGGTTCGAAAATGAGAAACCTTAGTATTGACCATCTATATAGATTTACTAGCTTTCGCCCGCGGCTTCGCCGCGTGAATTTCCCACGGGAACCGTGCCTTTTCCCGGATGAAAGGTACCCTATGTCCTTCTCCGTACTTCTAGCTATGTGTATGCAACATTTTAGGAAGATTGGTTCAGTAGATAAAGCGTGAAGAGGTAACAAACAAACAAACAAATAAACAACCAACAAACAAACAAACAAACTCACTTTCGCATTTATAATATTAGCTAGGATATAATTCCCTAATATGCATTTACAATCAGTATTGGTTCCTAATTTTTTTTAAACTAGTAAATCAGATCATAAGTAACATTTGCGTAATTTTTATTACAGATCAAACACATCTATGCCGTCAAAACCTTTCGACGCTCGCTCCACATCAACCGGTGACGTCAGTCCCTTACGCTCCCATTCCACACGATTCGTAATCAGCCACGACCGGCTACACCTCACCACAGACAACACAACTCTATGCGGCACGGAACTCCCAAAGTTCTCACACGAAACGCACGAACCAAAAACAAAATCCCTCACCGAACCATTCAGAGAATACCTCCTTAGTCGATCAGTGTTGACCGCTACCCCAGTCGACTTATCGATTCTGAACAAATCGAGCGACGCAGACGAAAAAATTTCAGATTCACTCATGTATTGCCTCGATGGCAACGTCCCGGCCGATTTGACTTTATCAATTAGCAATTTAGCTGTCGATAAAGAAACGCGATCTCCGTTGAAGAATCTTGTCAATATTGAAAGTCCCAGTCGAAAACGTTGTGCCAGTAAGGATGACGCATCTGCTGAAGTTAAAAAGTCTATGGTTGAAAAGGAGAATTTTAAAGAATCACAAGTGTTTGAAATAAGAGAGACTGAACTGTAGTTGATGTATTAATTTAGTAATAAATACTAATGTGATTATACTGCCTTATTGAAATAATAATTGGTACCTAATTACCTATATATTTCTTTTAAATTTTTTTAGATGATAAAATATGTTTAAAATTTATTTTAATCTGTCTCTCTAATAATAAAAACGGTTACCTGATACACTTTGGTATAAGGCAGGCTTCAGTTATTGTGATTTAGTTAACCTGTTGCATATTAGTGTTAACTGTTGAGACTTGAAATTGTTATAAGTAATTATGCATCTCATTTTAAATATATATAAAATGTTTTAACAGTTTTAGGTTCTAAGAATTATTATTAGTGAACATAAAATATTATTATATTACCTTAAGGTGCTTCCACACCGCGAGCATTCGCCTGTAATGTCGCTCCGGTATGGGAGCACCTTAATTCAAGAAGGATTTTCACTACAAAAAGGCATTGAAATTTTAAAGGAAAAACATGTGAATTAGATTTTAAATTTAAATGTTTTTGTATGTTGTTGTAATTCTTGGTAACTGACACCATCCCATTTTTAATAATGTTAAAAATAAAATATTGTTTCAAAAGTTCTTTTGCCAAAAAGAACAGATATTTTCATCATTTTGTTTCAGAGAAAAAATCGCAGAAACCTGATACGACGTCGACATTTATATTTGTCTCTCTCCATCGTTGGGTTTTACAGAGTGCTAAAAAGATATAGCGATAATTTGTTGTAGTAGTGACGTAACAAATGTGAGCAAATAAAAACTTATTATGAATGAAAACATGAATATTAGTAAAAGAATTGTGTTTTAGGCATCTTATGTTGCGCTTACGAGGGCTCTGATTTTCGATAAAAAATCTAGTTAGAAAATCTAGTTTATTATACCTAATGTTAAAAAAAATGGGATGTGCCAACTTATTACCACCACCACTATTTGGTAACTTCGTAACATTGTCTAATTAGAACCAAATATTATGTTAGCCGATACGTACACTGTACAATGTTGTACTGCGTAAATATTATGATTATTATTATAAATATTTAAATCTACTATTTGTTTCAATTAAAAATCACTACATTAATAATAATATCAAAAAAGTTTGACCGTAAACGTCAAATTTCATCAAAGTTCAGCATTTTACGTGGAAGAAATGAGGCGTACATTTAATAGGCTAATTAACAATAAAAATTAACAACAATTTAGAAATACAATAAACTTTAATAGTTAGCACATTTATAAATTGTTTTGTAAGCCTATAGCGGACTATATGACGTAAATAAGTACAATGAATACGGTCAAGACACACGTCAAATAGCAGTAGAATTGACAGCAAACCCGGTAGAACCACTTGGAAAAACGCTCTTTCAAAGATTCGCGACGGCTGAAAAGGAAAATTATAATAGAAAATTGGGCCCTATTTTTGAAAGTGCGACTTACCAAAAAGGCTTAAACTCCGTTTATTCCAAATTGTCCTATTATGTAAACAATCTACAAGGTACTTTTTGATAAATTTTGTTAAAAATAAATCAAATATTAGTTCAAACCTACACATTCTACAGTAAAACATTTATTAACCACGAAAGTCGAATGGTTTTTGATTCGACATCAATTATTTCGTATTTTTGAACGATTGATCTAGACGGTTTTCTAAGTAATAGTACTAACTAACGTAGGATTAAGCCGGTTGAGTCTGACCAAAGCTGGGTCCTTCATTTTGTATGTAAAGAGGAATTCTTTACATCTTTGCTATCGATTTCTTTGAATAAATTTTATGCAACACACTACTAAAATTTACGAATTAAAAAAATATGATACGTACGTATTAACATACACCTTTTTATGGATTTTCAACTTCTTAGGTTTTTTTTCTTTAACCTTTTTCTTTTTTTTACCTTTTTTATCTACTTTAACTTCAGTATAGAAACTATTATAGTCTGGCTCCACTCGTAATTGGTTCGTTTGATATTTCAATGAATTGTTTTCTTGTTCTTTCAATAAAAAATTTTCTTGTTCTTTCAATATTTTTTTTTCTTGTTCTTTCAATAATTTTTTTTCTTGTTCTTTCAATATTTTTTTTCTTGTTCTTTCAATAAATATTTTTCTTGTTCTTTCAACTGTTCCAATACTTCTCTTTCCCTTTCCCTCGTCAATCTTTCAAGTCTTTCCTTTTTATCTCTTTCCAATTTTTCTAACGTGAGTCTTTTCTGTTCCCATTCTTTTCTTTGCCGTTCTTCTTCTTTTTCTCTCTCGAATTTTTCTTGTGCCTTCTTGAGTTCCTCTAATTGTTTTAGATAAGCTGTCCGCTCTCTTTCCTCCAGTAATTTCTGTTCTCTAGATTCTCTACGATCTTTGTACCATGTACCTATGTTACTAAAACTCTCCCTTATTCTTACAGCTTTTCCACGTTTTTCGGTAAATCTTTCAACTTTGATAGGGACGCTTGCCCTTCTTGATTGTGTTACACGTATAAGAGGTCTGAAATAACGGGAAAGGCACATAGGGTACTTTTTATCCCACGAGAGAGAAGCCCCGAGGGGCAACTAGTATTATAAATATGAAAGTTTGAATGTGAGTTTGTAAACTCCGTTTTTTCATAATTATCCTATTATGTAAACAATCTTCACAGTACTTTTTGTTGAATTTTGTTGAAAATAAATCAAAGATTAGTTCAAACCTAAACATTCTACAGTAAAACATTTATTAACCACGAAAGTAATTTCCTGAAAAGTTTATTTTAATTTATATTGTTGTAAAATCATAAAAAGACATGGTAAGATTGTTTACATAATAGGACAATTATGAAAAAATGGACTTTATGTTAGTTACGATTTCGATGAAATTTGGTACATGGAATATAAACCTGGAATACTTATACGTAGCACATTGTTAGAAATAAATAAATAATTGCACGTCAAGTTGCCCTGCATAGACCCCTAGAGGTGCGTCTCCACTGACGCGGAGTAGAGCGGAGAGGAGCTTTATTGACCAGTCACAACTCACAACGCTCGAAATCTCCGCACAGAAATTGTGACCTCTCCAAAATTAAGAGGCAAATATAGAAGCGAACTTGCAATGGGTTGGGTGCAATTTGGGTTGGATGATGTGCTGAGCGTAACGCTCATGAAAATAATAAAATGTTGATGACATCTGTATTCTATTGAATACGTTCATCATCAACTTTTGGTACGTGAAGATTATAAACGTGGGTTCCTGAAGGTAGGTTTTTGTAACAGTGGAAGCAACAATCGCCATTTTACTCTGGGAATTCTATTATTATCATCTGGGATCATTTTACCTTTTATACTTTGGGACATTGTAAATATGCATCGGTTTGTTTTAATCGAAAATAAATAAAGTATAGAATTACTTTAGTTTTTTCTGTTTCTTGCTATAACATGCGGTGCATAATTTGCCTTCAGGGCAGGAACACGGCTTTCCTTTCGTCGCATTGACGATTTTATGCATTGGTCATTATAAACATTATTTTGGAAAAATGATGAACTTATCATTATACTTATAATAATTTAGTTATGGTGAATTACGAGTATGTCACATCATGGACTTATGGATGACTGCTGACTGCTCTTTCTTTGATTGTCATTATTTGACTTTATTATTCTTCATTATATCAGTAAAAAAAGATTTGAATCCTTTTTCTCGACCGTGGAAAAAAGAACTTCGATTCCGGTCAGGTCAGGTTTTCGATGTGCAGGATTGAAATGCGATAGCTCGTTGGAAGAAGTCAAGGTCGTATAAAGACCTGGTCGCGGGTTCAAGTCCTGTTCGCATGGAATTTCTATGATATATAGTTTGAGAGTATTTGCTTTCAGCATGCTTTCAGTCATATTATGTATACCCATGGAAGTAGTAAGTACTTTGTTGTACAAAGGTACTTATTACTTCCATGTGTATACCTAGTTATAGCAAAGATTTTATATAGTACGTGGTACTAGGTTTTACGCGCGGCATCGCCCGCGTGTAATTCCCGCGGAAACAGTACTTTTACCCAGGATGACAGGTACTCTATGTCCTTCTCACTCAGTACTCAGTGAAGTACTGAGAAAGTATTCCTGAAATTTGGCATACACATTATATGTGTTAAGAATTGTTAAGTAGATAAAGCGTGAGCAAATAAACAAACTCACTTTCAACAGTTATGATTTGATTATAGTCATAGAAGCACCATGGAAAAAATTAGATGTAGAGCCACAGAAATATTTTTTTTAAATTAGTCCTTTTTTTAAGCTTTCTGTGTTCAAGGCTCACTTTGGGTACTGATATAGATACAGTATCACATCTTTATTCCTTACGGGGTAGACAGAGCCAAGAGTCGTGAGACTCGAAGGACACTTTTATTTAAATAGTAGACTTATAGATGGAATGTAGATTCAGGTATAGTGACAGGTTGCTAGCCGGCTAGCCCATATCCTCTCTGGCATATTAGGCGACAAAGACTGTTTCATGAGTTTCTTTCGGCATTTCTTCTCAGCAGTGGTCGTTCCGAAATGCTAGTAGTTTGTAGCTTTGAGACATAATATATTATGATTAAATAATTAGTTATCGACGTGAAAAATAGCCTTCTTTGAAGGCCAAGTTTCAATAAAAAAATTTGACTTTGACTTTGACCTATGAGTGGAGGAATACCCATTTAAAGCTGATTGATAGACTGACCCTCGATTGAATTACAATTTGCGCGAGAAGAGAAGCAGCTGGCACATTCTATGTTTTTTCTTCGCTCCTAGACCAGTAGAAAAAGTACTTTGGATAATATAACGTCATCCACATACATTAATTAGCCCGGTGTATAGTGAACAAAGAAGCATGTTTGTACGGAGTAAAGTTTACGTAGTAGTGTAGGTAACTAATAGAGGTAATCTGTGGCAAAGTTAATGTATTCCGCTCAAAGTTACCGGCCAATGTGGGCACACAATGTTGATCTCGACCGCTGCATAATCCGCTAAATGGATGCCTGCATTTTATAGCATCTTTACAGCAAGCTATTTCCAGCTGCTGCCTAGCTTAAACAGCTTGAAGTTTAGGATTTTACCAAAATAATTTTGCTGTAATTGAAATTTTGTTTAAAAAAGACAAACAAAGTAGAGCACTCCAACGCTGCGCGTTGTGTACGCTTAGCAATAAATATATATTTTATAGCTATAATATAACATGTCCCACTGCTGGACAAAAACCTCCCCACTCTCTATGAGTCCCTATCTCTGGTATTTTCCATCCACTTTATGTCGAATGCCTTAAGTTCATCCGAACATCTTGTCTTAGGCAATAGCCTCCCCGAACGGGTTCCAATCTTGTAGCGATGGGGGGCTCAGTACCAGCGGGAAGTGGGACCGCTGGGAAGCCAATAGGAAGCCATGGCCCAGGAGTGGAGACTCCGGGCCGCTTTTAGTGGCCTGGCTGGGAGGTTAGGGAGTAAACTCCCTACTCTCACAGCCGTGGTAGGGGTCGTGGGGGAAGAGGAAAGCCGGTATTTTCACGTCAAAACGTTGCTATGGATTTATGTGTTTTTTTTGTATGTAGAGGGAAAGCTACTTTTGCCGCGGGTGGAGGCGCGGGCAACAGTCGATATAGATGAGTTGTTTACGTCATCGTATTACCATAATTTGAGCGCATTAGTAAACATGACGCAGGATTTGATCAAAATGTCGTTGTGCCTTAAATTCATAAAGGGCGATAAAGGGAAAATTACCAGATTGGCAGCAGATTTATTCATGTAGGTCATTCAATGAATATTGACTGGGACTATTTATACGCGGTGAATCTAAAAATATTGACATCCTTATACTGATGAAAGTATACTCATGTAAATAAGCAACTTTTTGTTTCTCGTTCTAAAAAATAAATAAATAAACTAAGTAACAGAAGGAGAACAAGTCACACTGATTGATTAAGTCGTTGCTATGAGATATATTACAGGCGCTATGTCACTGTCGATCGCAAATATCTAGACATTTCCCGAAAATCCCTGCGGGCGCGATCTATTTTCGCATCTCCTAACTTGTATAAAAAAGTTAGGGCCTCGCAAACTTTTCGAATAATACAACAATTCGTTCATTTTCACTTTGACACTGAACTAGGTGTTATTTTGAAAATATCTCGGCGTGAAAACGTGCAGTGTTTTTGGAAGTTTTTCAATTTGCCCCGCGTGTACGTTGATAACAGTTTTTTGTGATGAAAAAGTTTTATTTTTCCTTAACTAGGAAATAAGTGTACGTAAATTTTGGTCACTTGGTTATTTTTCTTTTGCCGTGGCTTCAATTTCGACATGAAATAGTTTGTTGAGAGCTCGTTAAAAATGTGCTAGTTTATCGTTGAAGAATTTTGTGGTGATTAAGTGTAAGCACGGGTCGAATTCAATGTTGTTTATTAAAGTTAGTACCTACTTTACTAAACAATGTTGAACAACATTTACACGGACGAAGTCGCGAGCTTAAGCTTATGCTCGCGACTTCGTCCGCGCGTAAGTTACTATTGTTGAAATGTCTGGTTCTCAGCGGTGAAACGCTATGTCAGATTTTAAGTTAGACCTTTTAGTTTTCAGGCACGTTTCAAATAAAATACCCTTGCGAATTTATTTTTAAAGATAGAATTTTAATTTTTAATTTCACACGTGCAACGAAAATACTAAAAGCGGAAGCAAAAAAGTTAATGTTATTTCACAGCGGAAAAAGTTTGCTGAAATTCAGGCCACATTTGGAATACCGCCAAATTGTCGCTACCTGAAATAAAAATATTACCAAAAAATATACGCAGCGAATCGAGCTATTGAATTAAAAAAATAGACAGGTAATTCTGGTTATATATTTTTTTTCAAATGTAGGTACATAAGAGTAATGGTTCGCGCGCTGCTCGGCCTGCGATACTGACGGTTAAGCAACTTTGCAAAGCAATGGTAGGGATGGGTGACCAAAAATTTATTATCTCGGGTTCCTTCATGCTTCGGCTGTATTTGCAGGCGCTTATAAATCCCACCAATCCGCATTGGGTCCGGATGGTCATAACTAATAAAATAATCTGTGGCGTAATGGCCATGGTCCATTCTGAATTAATAAAAAACCGGCCAATTGCGAGTCAAATTCGCGACCGAGGGTCCCGTATCAACCCAACTAGTTTCAAAAACAAACTTAACTTTGCAGTTCCATCCCTAGGATTCATACTGCATCGAGTGCAAAAATAAGTTTGTAACACTTTTTTTAAGACTTCCAACAATATATAATTGGATGACTGACGGCCGCCATGTTGTTTACGTCGACCGCGCCCTTATAAGCAATTGCGTAGTGTCGATTCGCCCATTTGCCGGTCGTTCGTCGGAGCGTGAACATCTCCATAAGGACAGTGCAAGTGCTATTTTTTGTGTTTTTGCTATTTTTTGTTGCGATTGTTTATTTTTCAATATTTTTGATTGACTTTTCTTGTATTAAATTATTTTGTAGCGGTTAATGTTTTTTTTTTTTTTTTTTATTCTGCTTCGGAAAGCTAATTTCAGAAGTGGGATAGGCTCTGTGCCTACTTAGTTTGTTAAATTTGCCTACTTAGTTTGTTAAATTATAAGAAAAATAAACAATCGCTAGTTTTGTGTCGACATGCCTCGATCATCTCGTTCGCGTAGCCGCTCAGTGGAGGTGTCGCGTAAAAAATCAAAGCACAAGTCGCGACGGCGGTCCCGTCGTGATTCGCGCTCTCGATCGCGTCACAGTAGACACCGTAGTGAGGGTAGTTCCGTAAAACAAACGTTGGACACCATAATTTCGAGATTAAATGCCGTTGAGGAAAGTTCCGCGCATGCGTCTCATACCCCACTACCTCGAGATGATCGCGACACGTCTCATCGAGAAGACAGTACTAGCGTAACTGCTCAATCTCTGGCCGAAGCGCTTATTTCGGTAAGTCGTGTAAAATCTCACAAATATTATGTGTCAAACTTCGACCCGTCAATCCATGATTTTGTAGTCTGGTGTAATGAAGTGGAGCGTGCCCAATTGTCGAATAATTGGGACGATTTGGAATGTCTTTCGCGGGTAGCAGCCTGCCTTAAAGGAGACGCAAAAACATGGCTTGACGAGTGGACAACTAATGATCGTTCGTGGTCTAATTTCAAAAAGGATTTTGAGTCACTCTGTCCGCGTAAAATAAACCATGCGAGTATACTTTTTGACGTTATGATCAGTTCCCAACGTACGCCGAGTACGCTCGACGGTCGTTATTGTGCTTACGTATCGTTAAAGAGGTGAGCGATGATCTGATAGTTCAAATTATAATACGCGGCATCGACGATGCAAATGTTAAGGCGGCGGCCACAAACGCCAACTTAACAACCAGTAGTTTAGTTTCTTTCCTAGCCATTTATTTAAAACCCAACAGTGGCAAAGTAGAAAATCGTGCTTCTACTTCCAATAGTTCTTCTAATAAAAGACGAAGCGAGTCTTCGAATAAAATCAAGTGTTACCAATGTAACCAATTTGGGCATACTCGAAATAACTGTCTATCAGAGGATTATCAATAAGACGTTACGTTATGAAGGTTTATCGAAGCTGGTCTATATCGATGATGTGCTTTTGATGCATGACTATCAGTGACTGATTAAAACTGTTACGATCCGTTTTAGAAGTTCTTACCGAAGCCGGATTTTCGATAAACATTCTTACGAATGTTACACTACGAATGTTAGCACTTACGTGCTCATTTCTTACAACAGAAATAGAATATTTGGGCCGAGTTATAGGTCATGGTCAGGTTAGACCGAGTGTTAAAAAAAATAGAAGCGCTCAAGAATGTACCAGCCCCAAGCAACGTCAAACAGGTCCGACAATTGCTAGGACTAGCGGGCTATTTCCGGCGTTACATTGTGGACTACGCGACAAAAACTGCAAGTATTTCACGTCTTACAAAAAAGATGTTAAATTTGAATGGGGACCTGAACAGGAAAACGTGAGATGTGAACTCATAAATGTTTTAACTAGTGAACCAGTACTTGCAATTTTTGACGCGAACTTACCTACTGAGCTTCATACGGACGCCAGTAGTGCGGTGTACGGGGCAGTATTTATGCAGGTGCACAGCGATGGTAACAAAAGGGTGGTAGCTTATTTCAGTAAGGTCACACAAGGCGCTGAAAGCAGGTACCACTCCTATGAATTGGAGACGCTGGCGGTCGTCAGAGCACTTCAGCATTTTAGACATTATCTTATCGGTGTTCAGTTCAAAATTATCACAGACTGTGATGCTCTGAAGGCCACCGAGCGCAAAAAGGACCTGCTTCCATGCATTGCACGCTGGTTGATTTACCTGCAGGATTTTAATTTTACAATTGACTACAGAAATGGCGTGGCAAATGTGGCAATGGCCCACGCAGATTACTTGACCAATAATCCACCAGTGGCACAGGTAAATCACATAGATAGACCTCTCAACTGGGCACAGATTGCCCAGGCCGCTGATGGTGAGACGCAGGATCTCATTACAAAGCTATCTGAAGGTAGTCTGGATGCGCAACGTTACGTGACTCGGAACAACTTGCTTTACTACCGTTATTCACCAACTGGTGAGGAGACTCGTCTCCTTTGTTTTATTCCCAAGGGCCATCGCCTTAGCTTGCTGCGCATCTTTCACGATGAGCATAGCCATGTGGGAGTTGACAAAACTTTGGATTTGATAACAAAACACTTCTGGTTCCCAGGTATAAAGCAATTTGTTCAAAAGTACGTTTCGCATTGTCTGACTTGTATCTCAAGAAAACGAGTACCCAGGGCTCCCCATCAGCCGATAACTTCTTGGGAGAAACCCAATATTCCATTCAACACAATTCATGTTGATGTGTTAGGTCCGTTACCTATTTCTAATGGGTTTAAATTCGTTTTCGTGCTGGTAGATTCCTTTACGAAGTTTTGCCTTCTTTATCCCATTACCCACCAAGACACTAATGAGCTGAGACGTGTTTTCGACAACGCGATTTCTTTGTTTGGTGCTCCTAAACTTGTAGTGTGTGATCGGGGCCGTATGTTTGAGGCTTCTAGCTTTACTGATTGGCTTACCGACTTGGGCTGTGATATACACTACATCACGCCGGAGATACACAATGCCAACGGCCAGGCTGAACGGTACATTCGTACAGTTCTGAACCTTATTCGTGTGGAGAGTAGCAAAAATGCTTTATGGTCTAATAGTATTAGCAAAAGACCACCCAGTTCTCTCCACTGAACTTATTAGTGGGTATTGACGCCATGACTCCAGTACTACGGACCTTGGTTCGAGACGTGGCAATTGAAAACGCGCACCCAAACCGGGAAGCGTGGCGCGAAATTTGCAGAAGTCGCGCTAACAAGTTGCTTGAGGAGAACCAGCATGCTCAGGATTCCCGTGTGAATCGCAATCGACACCCACCTAAAACGTTTAAAGTGAATGACCTAGTATTTGTCATCAAATATTCACAATCCACGGGAAAACTGGACCCTGGCATGAGAGGACCTTACAGGGTTACGAAAGCTCTACCGAGCGATCGCTATCAGCTCAAGTTGTTGAGTGGTGCCCGTGGGAAGACAACCCAGGCAGCAGCGCAATATATGGTCATGTGGAAAGGGGAATGGTGTCCCGATAGCTGTGCCGCCTTCTTTGAAAGTGAGTTTAATTTCATTTCATTTGTGTGTTACAGTTATGTCCTAGTTCTCTAGGGTATGCAGCTGTAAGGCGGGCAGGCACTTGTGCTGCTGAGAGGCTTGAGAGCCTCTGTTGCTGCAGATGGGCATGCACGTTGCCTGTCTGGTCGACGCGAGTCGTCGTGCTGTGGACCGGGAGCCGGATGGCCTCCGTCCAGTTCGTGTCATGGACGAATGTCCTACACACGGTGGGACGTGCGAGATACGGTCTCCGTCCAGTTCGTGTCATGGACGAATGTCCTACACACGGTGGGACGTGCGAGATACTGTCTCCGTCCAGTTCGTGTCATGGACGAATGTCCTACACACGGTGGGACGTGCGAGATACTGTCTCCGTCCAGTTCGTGTCATGGACGAATGTCCTACACACGGTGGGACGTGCGAGACACTGTCTCCGTCCAGTTCGTGTCATGGACGAGCGTCCTACACACGGTGGGACAAGCGTCATACTGCCTCTGTCCGGTGTCATGGGCAATGCTGGCGATGCACCATCCCGCCTCTGCCCTAAACACGTGGGGTTTACGATCGTATAGGCTTATTTAGCTAGCCAAAACTTTAGAGCACTGCAGCAGTGTTATAATGATAGAAGATGGATGAAATGTTTTGTGTGCATTTATTTTGCAAGTGAACTTGTAGCTTAGGCACGGACGTATGATCACTTTTCGAAGTGATGATATGTCTGTGAAATAGGCAGTACATAAATGTATGTGAATGTGTGTTGCTGAGTGTTATTTTTGAAAGAGGGCCTTGAATGTGTCTGTATGAAAGGATAGGCAATTTTGTTTTATCTCGCCACTAATGTCCTCAATATTTCCGTAGATAACGAAGACGATGATGCTGGTTCTTCATCCGACAATGTGGTGGACCTAGTGGATGGGCCAGGCGACCAGGTGCTCGGGGACGAAGCACAGTCAGGAGAGGCCGAATTGGATGACTGACGGCCGCCATGTTGTTTACGTCGACCGCGCCCTTATAAGCAATTGCGTAGTGTCGATTCGCCCATTTGCCGGTCGTTCGTCGGAGCGTGAACATCTCCCATAAGGACAGTGCAAGTGCTATTTTTTGTGTTTTTGCTATTTTTGTTGCGATTGTTTATTTTTCAATATTTTTGATTGACTTTTCTTGTATTAAATTATTTTGTAGCGGTTAATGTTTTTTTTTTTATTTTATTCTGCTTCGGAAAGCTAATTATATTTACAATTTTACTGTTAGACCTTGCTCTTTTCCAAATTTCATAATTTAAGGAAAACGGAAAGTAAGTCCTACCTTCCCATCTGAAGTTGCAAAATATGCGAAAATTTGCAATATTTTCGGTAATAACTATCTCCTGATCGCGTTGACGTATAATTTTAATTATTTTACTGTTGAAAGCGACAGTAAATCCGAATATTTGATAAAAACTTCAAACTGCTGCTTCCATGCTGGTCTGGGAGCGAAGAAAAAAACATAGAATGTGCCAGCTGCTTCTCTTCCCGTGCAGGTTGTAAAAGTTAATCGAGGGAAAGGGCTTTAAACTGGGGATTCCTCCACTCATAGGCGATAGGCTAGCAACCTGTCACTATACCTAAATCTCCATCTTCGATTCACACGACTCTTGACTCTGTCTACCCCGTAAGGGATAAAGACGTGATTCTATGTATGTATGTGTATGTAACTTCAAACTTTAAGTGTTCCTGAGAAAAAAAGTTTGACAGACAAACTGACAACAAAGTGATCTTATAAAGGTACGGACTTTAAAAAAGGCAAGGATAATAACGCGAAGTTGTTAAAACATAATTTTTAGTTTTAAATATCAGAACACATATCTAAATATTTTTTAAACCTGATAAAATAACCTTTACTGTGGGAAATAAACGTGAAATGCTAACTAAGCGGTTACCGCGATGATATCCCAAAATTGAATTTGGTGTCGGTTTTGGTCGCTAGTATCGGTAATAGCGATCGGATAATCGGATTGGTCGGTAATATAATTAGCAACATTACGGCTAAATACTCACAATCAGTTTGAGTAATATGTATTCCTTCCTATCTCTCGTACTGTGGCTGCATTTTTAGGATTCCGTAGTCCGACAAGGAACCCTTATAAGATCGTTCAGTTCGTCCGTCCAAGTCTGTCACAGCAGAATATCTTCTACGTTTATGGACTGATTTACATGTAATTTGGTTCGAGGATACTTCACATATAGATCTCATTTTTAAAATACAAAAAATGAAAATTACCCCTTTTGAAGGGTATGTAAAGGGGGGGGGGGGGTGAATTATTTTTTTGAGTGCACACCCTTGTGTGGGGTATCGTTGAAAAGGACTATGAAAATAAAGTAGGGTTTCCGTACAACACTTTTTATCAGCTTTACCATTTGCGAGATATAGCCCGCCAAAGTCGTTTACACGGTGTCCCTCCCTGTAATTTCTAAAGTCTTGGACCTATAAACTTCAAATCACTCACGTAAAGAAACTCTTATTTAAAATTGTTTCGGGTATCCTGTGATGAATACTTTTGAAATTATAAATAAAATAAAATATATATTTTTTTCTTGCAAGAAATGCAAAACAGCGCGGTGCCAAAAATGACTACGGAACCCTACTTTATCCGTGGTCCGACACGCACTTGCCGGTTTTTTACACTTTTTCCTACTGCTCAACTATGAGTGCTCAATCATCATGATCATCTCAAAATGGCAAAAATTTGGCCCTTTCGTTGGCTTCATACAATGCCTTTATCTGGCCCTAACGTTGGCTTCATTCAGTGCTCAATTGAGAATAAGTAGTTGAGTTGTGGGGTTGTGCAACCCCAATGTTCCCCACTGCTTAACCAAACTGCTCAATCACCTTTTCGCGGACAGTAAAGTAATAAAAACATGGTAATAAAGTTAGATGAAAAAGGAAGAATTTAAGGAGACTGACTGCCAACATTAGTAATGAATAGACATATAAAGAAGAAGAATAAGAATAAAGTTATACAAACATGGTAACAATTTTCTCCATACAGAGAAGCGTTGTTGCACGAATTGTCGATGATCCTAAGACGTCCATCCTCATACCTTGAAATCCAAGTCTCGCGCTTCAAAGAGGATTTGAAAGACTCCAAAGACTCATACAATAATTTCAATTATGGTATAACCCAATGTAAAGGTTCCACCCAAAGGTTGGCTGGACGAAATTGCATTTGCGATAAGGCCGCCTTTGCGCTCATTTATTTGTACTTACTTTTAGTTACGTATGTTTTTTCTATAAATGGTGCAACAAAGTGTTGATATATCTATCTAAAACGTTACATACAAGTGTAATGCTCGTGTCCAATTGTCTACATTCGCATAAAGCGGCCGGTCTTTGTTCTCAGCATGACACAAAGCGAGTGAAAAGTGAGGCAACACTGGAAACTGTGATTATGCCGAGAGTGGTCGCTTGGCTTTTGAAAGAAAACTTTATAAAATTGTACTCTTTTAAAAACAATACATGCTGCATTTTTATTTTACTGTGTAAATAATAAATATAGGTATATATTTATTTTACTGTGTAAATAATAAATATAGGTATAGGTGTCTTATCAGTCGATACTGATAAGACACTTAACAATGAGCGATTTTTCTGACAGCTAAATAATTAAGAAAAAAAAATCAGTATAAAAAAGTCTCAACAGGTGGAGTTTTATTGAAAGCCGAGTCGTAATAATGGCTGTACCTATATTGTGCGCTTCGTGCGCTTTTTATTGTCAGCCAGAGACAGAAAAAAAATCACATCACAGTTTGACAGTTGCACAAATCACAATATTGATACTTTTTAGATGTTTTTTTATTAGGTTTTATTTTTTTTAAATGCCAATACCGTGCATTTTTGCTTTTTGAATGGTCTCGCCTTTTACTAAGCGCCACCTATGAATTCATCTGGAACTATTTTTTTATTATTTGGGTCTCGGAAAATCCCTCATTGCATTATGAATGGCAATTTGGAATGGCAATACCAAGTGGAAATGAGTGGAAGAATACCCAATTAAAGCCCTTTCCCTCGATTGAATAACAATCTGCGTAAAAAGAGAAGCAGCTCTATGTTTTTTCTTCCTAGACCAGTAGAAAAAGTACTTTGGATAATATAACGTCATCCACATAAATTAATTAGTCCGTTGTATAGTGGAGAATATCTAGACATGGAAGGCTATTGGGCCGTATAATGTTACTGGGTGAACTTAGACTTTATTCTGAAGTTGACACCAGCTAAATTGAGCTTTGATGTAGTCTTGAACTGAGGCAAAAGCAGCAACCTTCGCCCAGGGGACGGGCAGTACAGAAGATCCCAGGCCAGTACCATCTGTACAACCACGACCACTCTGACAGAGTGTACGACTTGGAAGAGATGTAGTCTTGGCAATAGCCATGGGAGTACGTAGAGACTAAGGTAAGGACGTGGATGTCCACTTGCTACGATCCTTACAGATCTCTCACGCTTTGCAGTGATGTGTATAAAGATACTCATCACTCTTTTCAAACAAGCTCGTCGGTTATGGGAGCTATCACCTTTGTTAATTTATTTTATTTTTTCTTACATATGTAGTACTCTTTTATTGTCTCAATTTTCTTTTGTATCTCTCTGTTAATGCACCGCCATTATTATTTATCTATTTCCGTTCGCTTAAGTTGCCTGGAAGAGATTGCACATACTTGCGATAAGGCCGCCCATTGTACGTATTTTACCTATTATAAGTCTCAATTTGTATCCTTTACGTATTTTGGTGCAATAAAACATTTGTACTTACTTACTTACTTAAGGAGGTCTGCAGTCTGATCGCAGTGCAGTCACCGAGGTCGACCCTGACCAACTTTTCCATTTACCTCTCAACATGTCTAAGCCTCAACGTAGTACCTAACTATTATATATAATACTAGCTTTTGCCCATTCACGCGAGCAAAGCCGCGGGGCTTTGCTCGCGTGAATTTCCCATGGGAACAGTGCTTTTTCCCTAAATGAAAAGGGTACATGTCCTTCTCCGTACATCTATGTCCTTCTCCGTACTTTTAACTATTTGTATGCAAAATTTCAGGAAGATTGGTTCAGTAGATGAAGCGTGAAGAGGTAACAAACAAATTTACTTGCTTTATTAGGTAGGACTAGCTGTTGCCCGCGGCTAGGCCCGCGTGTGTTTCGCTTAGATGAAAAATCTTTTTGTGTTCCGAACTGTAGTAACCTAAACTCCAGAACTCAAAATTTCAGCCATTTGGTTATCCCGTGTCCCGCGGGAATATTAGGTACTCGTAGTACAGTCGCGGTGTTAAAATGAATCAAGTGATATTTCATTCAATAAACGATCTTCATCTGCTCGTTATCTACAATTTCCCGTGTACCGCCACTCCCACCCCGAGTCCCTCTTTTCCTATCTCGTGTCCTGTCTATTTATACGTCAGTAGAAAATGCCCATCAGGTTGAACGACTTTTGCTAAGGCCCCATTTCCATTTATGTTATAGAGTAGCTGGTCTCTTGGAGTTCTTCATCATATGTTCCATAATCTTCAATTTTTATACGTTTTTACGTCAGCAGAAAATGCTCATCAGATTGATGAAACTTTTGCAAAGGTACCATTTCCATATTTCTTATAGTTTAGCTGTTAAGGTTCTTCATCAGGTGTTCCAGTTTTCAAAATCAATTATTGCCTATATGTTGCCCAGGCTTAATAGCTATACAACAAAAAAAGTTTCATTCAAATCTGTCTAGTAGTTTTTGCGTGAAACGCGTACATACATACAGACAGACAGACAGACAAGAAATTCCAAAAATTTTTTTTTGCTTTCTATTATTCTTTTTAAGTGTCCCTCTATCCATTTCAGTCAAAAATACTAAATGTACAGACAAAATATTTTTACTGTTTTATTATATGTATAGATTATGTGTCCTCGACAATCCTAAATTTTTTGGCACTACATCCTCTCTTCGGAAATTAAGTGATTATAATTTTGTTATCTTTTGAAATTTCAATAAGTATATCTACATCACAATACAACAACTGCATTAGTAGGTACATAATATATCGATGTAAGTAACGACTGTTCGACCGATAAACGATCTATTGAAGAATGCTTCGTGGAACATGCACCTATGTACCTAAAAAATATTGATAATACGATATAGAGTTCATCGTACTTATTTCCTATTGGTAAATGAAGAGTACGCAACAATTTCACAACTTTTTTTGAGATAGCTTACACGAAAAGATATAAGTGAATGAATAAATAAATATAAATAAAAAAAATAATTCTATATAAGGTTATTTATCCTATCTCTATAGTATGGTTTATTTAGAACTAAAAGTGTTCTTGAAATGAAAATGATTTTATTTAAATAGGCTAAAAAATAGCACTTTTAAATCGTCATATTCTTGTTTTTTAGTTTGTAGACGTCATAAAATTACTTAAAGCTAAGTTTACCACCGCCTCCAATTAAATTAATATTTATCAACTAACAGAAATGTGAAAGAAAAGCTTTTTCTTCTTCAAGATACTTATCATAAAAAAGAAAAGAAATACAGGAAAAGGCCCTTTCTTTCACACTTCTGTTAGTTGATAAATATTACTCTATCCATCTATCTATAGGGATTCATCGTTGGGTCGGCCCGAGTAAGGACGTGTTTGTCGCAGAATTATATTAAATAAGAACCAAAGTGGTTATTTCTCCACAAGTGAACCATAAGTTTATTTTAATACGGGTGATATTCGCTTGATCTAGTGTCCCAGTGTTATTAGTCATAATACTTGTTTACGCCGCCGCACAGCTGTACCAAGTTCCACAGTCGACGCCGACTTAATATAAAGATGCACTCACCTCTTGATGAGCCTAGGCCATACTCTTCGCTTACTAATTTGGACATGTCTAATGATGAAGATGTTAACACCAGAGCTGTCTTACGAAAAAGGAAAAAACCGGAGCCTGATGGTGAGTTGCTATGTACCTTGACTAAATTCATGCAGAATATGCAGAAATCTTTTGATTCCCTGAAAGTGGATATAAATGCTTCCGTTGCCACTGTTAACTCAACTATTAACAATTCTGTTTTGACTGAACTCACCAAACTAAGCACAATCACTACTGATATTAAGTCCGAGATGACAAGTTTAAGGACTGAACAAGTAGAATTGAAGAAATGTGTGGCAGCAATGGATGTCAAACAGAGTGAAACTACCGCGATGGTTTCGAGTATGCAGGAATCTATTGAATTTAACTCTGACCGTACGGATAAAGTCGAGGAGCGTATCAGAAAACTAGAGGGTACAATAAAAAATGACAAAAGCCAGAAATCTGATCTCCTTGATTTGCAAAAACGCTGTGATGCGTTTCAGTTGGAGCTGAACCGACATCAGCAGCGCGACAGACTGTCAAATCTTGAGATAAAGGGGTTGCCCGAGTCCAAAAATGAGAATGTTATGAACTTAGTTATTCAGATCGCCTTGTATGCAGACGTCCAGGTGTCTCCGGAAGATATCGAACACGCGAACCGTGTCCACCCCCGTCAACATGTGCAGGGGCAGCCGCGTACTATTATAGTCAAGTTCCGGCAACGTGTCCTTAAGGATAATATCCTGGCCGGTATAAGATCAAAACGCGGCATTACATCACATGACCTTAA